>JAOSBN010000006.1:39504974-39519557 GCA_027563595.1 Erythroxylum suave | reverse complement strand
CCGATTGAGTTGATGGATAAAGTATGGAAAGAGCACTGGTTCTGGAAGAGAATTGTAGGAGCAGTGGATGAGAAGAGCAAGATGGGATCTGCATGATGTCTCCATTGTAAAACATGGTTTATGAAGTGAAGTGTTTAACATATATTGTAATACAAACAATTGTCTGCAGTTGGAGTCTTGCAATGATTGAATGTAGTATTACAATACTCAAGGATTCAATATGCTTTTGCTTTTCTTCTGCATAAAAGTACACAAAAGAAAAGATCAAAACTTAAAACATCATGTTTATGTACTACCATCTACCAACTAAACTTTGGGATGACAACTTGGATTTGTCTTAATCTTAAGTCAACAAATCAATTTCAAGTTATTTGGATTTTGTGCTAGATTCAGACATGAAAGAGTTGATTTAAATTGACTTTTGATATTAGGGATTATCATTTTGACTTTTGATATCGGGGTTTCGAGCCTTGAGTTAAAAAATTTAGGTATTATCTTGGGGGATCATCTCCTCTTCTGGTTATGATTTTTCTATCATATTTTATTAAATTTCATCCACACATTTACGTAAACCCCTACATAAATGTATAGATGATATTTAACATAATAGAGTTAAAACAGAAGATTTGATGTGATCGAGTTAACCTCGGTTGAGTTTCAAGGCTTGGGTTTAAAAACAAAAGGCGGGCCCAACTTCTTGACTTCTCTAATTAAACTCCAAACATGTTTTTCACACTTACAAGTTTTGTGTACTAATCCACATAAGTTTAAAAGCCGCCTCTTGTTGATTGGTCCAAACAAAGATACTAAGAAACAATTTTAAAAAAGAAAGAGAAAACAAAAAGAAGAAGTCTCTTGATTTTTTATTAAAAATTAATTTAGCATATTAAACTTTAACTTTTATCTAATGAATTCTAAATTTTATAAATTATGTTAAGAGACCGTTTAATCCTTTAAATTATAGAGTATGCAAAATTATCAAAAACAACTTCTTTATTAAGTAGGGGTAATGTTGTGTACTATCATAAGTCGTTATATTCTGCATATTCGCGGGACTTTAACTGAGTGTCGTTAATAACGACGACAAGCATATAAAATTATAATTTTCAACTTCATAATTTATTTAATAAATTAAAAAATTTAAATACTTAAGTGAATTATTAATAAGAGTTTAAATGATAAATTGAGTCTATTTTCTTTTAAATTCTAACTTAACTTCAAATTGTCATTTTCCAAATAGCAAAATCATTCTGTTGAACAAATCAAACAAAACGACAAGCCGTTTTGCCTAAATAACCTTTTGGTCAAATCAGGAAAGTGACAGCATAGGTTTAAAAAAATCTGAGTTTTGACCAATTGACAGAGATACACGTCGCAGTGAAAGCCGTTACATTCCGTTTGAGCCATCATGCGCATCCACGCGGCTCTACCTGATTAGCTGGTTCTCTTTCCTTGAGTCACGGACGAATCATAAAAGCAGTCGTGCAATCATGTTCAATAGTATAACCCGTATCGAAACGCAGCACCCGAAGCTAAATTGCGACTCTCCAACTGGGTTGTTTAAAGTTTGCACTCAGAAACTAGAATTCCTTCTCTTCGAATCTGCTCTGCTCTCCACACGCCGTCTTAAAGATTCAGGTACTTCTAGTTCGTCTGTTCGAACTTAGGGTTTGTGTTTGTGAATCGATCGTGTGAGGTTATGCATCTTTTTTTTAAAGATATTCTGGAGGTGAACTTTGACCTGTATGTTGTTTTGAAAAACTATATGAGCAATGATTTGTTAATTTCTGCTGAATTTTTTATTTTGGAATTTTTGAACGGAGGGAAGACATGTATTTGAAATTTTCCGTTATTTTGGCTGATTATAAGAATGTGATATTCGATATTAGTGTAAAGTTGATGAAAGTTGGGAGTGTGCACTTTGATCACTTGATTGGTGATTGATTTATAGTCGGCACAGGTTAAAAGCTGGCAGTTTTAGGGTAGTTCTGATTATGGATGCGTAGAAACTTGTTTATTTAATTTTCAAACTAATTTTCTTATGAGTTTGCTGCAGAGTAGAAATTTTGGAGTTCTTTTGGTCTTATTGTCACCCATCTTTGTCGGAACAATGAGTCCCGCTCTCTCACCTCAATGGCAGGAAAAGGCTACGGGTTTCTTTTCTTCTTCAGGTTCATTCATATGTTGATGCCTTTTTTAGTCTCCCTTCTCTTTTTCTGCTGGGTTTGTGATAGGATCGTGGTTTTTAATGCAGGGGTCAAGCTTAAGGAAGCTGGACAGTCAGCTGGAACGTTTGTGGGTGAAGTTGCAAAAGATGCAAAAGGTAATGTCAGTGAGGTGGCTGATCGTTTTGGGTCAGTGGTCAAGAATCGATGGGCGCATCTTCGAGAGCCGGCTACCAGGCACATTTTGCAGGAACGTGTTATAACTGCTGCAGCTACAACTGGCATGTTTCTGAGAAAGGGCATTTTAGGGACAAAGGACAAGGTTGTTGTTGGGAAGACAAAAGTTGAAGAGGTAATTTTGCTTCAGATTGAAGCTTTTGTTTATTTACAAGGTGCTTATGGAATTGGGATGAAGTTTTATTCTAATGTAGGCAGTGAGTTTATCTAATTTGACCTCTCTCTCATTTTAGAGGCTATCAAAAGTACTGGCCCGACAATAATATGAATTGGTTAGCAAAGAAAAGCATTGAATAGACAAGAAATTTTTTTATTAAGTTAAACAAATATTTGATCATGGTGTGATCCATGTCAAAACAAATATTTGATCATGGTGTGATCCATGTCAAACTGAATTCTGACGTCTAGATTGATGGTCCCCATATGGTAAAGAATTAAAGTCAACACATTTGGTGGTTAATTCCTGTAGGTGGCGAAAAAGACTGCTCAGAAGAGTAAGACAATATTTACAGACATTGAAAGATGGCAAAAGGTTTTGGAATATCTTTTTGTCACTTTTTTTCCCTTCAATTTGCTTATTTCTTTGTTTTGCTTTTGGTTACAATGTTTTGATTTCAAATTTGTTTTCTCTTTCCCAGGGAGTTGCTAGCACTGATGGTAAAGTTCAAAATTCGCATCTTCTTCAGTGTGGGGAAATGTATCTGAAAGTTACTTTCATTGAATGAGATGCTAATCTTAGATATAAATAGTTTTTAGCTTGTTAGGTTGTTCAGTATCTTACAAGGCTTAGGAAATGCATAGCCTTGGCTTCTATAGGCGTAGATAAAAGCAATTACCTGGAATCGCAATATACAGACTGAAAGTAATGTGCTGCAATATATGTGTGAATATAAATATCAATAGTCTTATTTCCTTGCTGGTTCTCAGTATTTGGAGTTCCAATTGAGATCACTGTACAACGACAAAATTCCAGCAGGCCTGTTCCCCATATTCTAGACAGATGTGCAGATTATCTCATTTTTTCAGGTAACTGATATCATATTCTGATAAATTAGTTGGTTGTCGTTTATTACTCCAAAATTTCTAGTTAGGGATTAATGATTATTCTTTCAAATTGTTAGGTTTAAACGCCATGAATTTGTTCAAAGCTGAAGGAGATATAAAGGTTATTCAGCAATTGGTTTCTATATATAACCAAGGTCTATATAAGATTCAAATTTGAACTTTTTGTGTCGTCAACTTGTTGTACATCTGTAATTCATTGTCGTACATCTGTTATAGATTCCAATGCATTGTTACCGGAAGGAGTAAACACAATTGACGTGGCAGCACTAACTAAATGTTATCTTGCGAGCCTTCCTGAGCCTCTAACGACATTTGAGCTTTATAATGAGATCAAAAGTGCCCGTTCTAGCATTAATGCTTTGAGAAACACGCTGAAGAAACTCCCTACTGTAAACTACATGACTCTTGAGTTGATCACTGCATTGCTGCTCCGTGTTAGCGAGAAGTCACTTCTTAACAAGGTGTGCAAATACTTGGTGTCTCTACAACTTGTCATTTTCTTCCTGGCTGGCGGGATGGTTGCTACCTCAAAGTTTTCTTCTTTTTTTTTTTTCCAATTTTTGTATCTGGTTGAATGAAGTAATCTAAATGGAGTTGGCTGCTATTTCCATGTACCTTCTCCTATCCTGATTGTCTCTATATTTCTTATTTGGCACTCTTTCAAAACAAAATTTGAGTTTTCTGTTTGCCAATTATGATACAGGTCATTTTTTGACTCAAATCTGGCAAGTTTGATGGTCTGAATTCTGATGATAATTTCTGTGTAATTTTATAGGATCTTTTGTTCATTTATCTACTTGTTTACATGAGTCTATATAACGCTCATCCATATTTCCATACTGTACCTGCATGCTTTCTTTTATATCTGTCCATGGAGTTTCTTACCCGGGATAATAAATTGAATGAGACCTTAAATGGCCTCATCCCTTTGAATTAAGTTGAGATAAGATTCTTAGAAACGTATGAAATTAGGATCTATAGGCACACTTCATCGTGATTATGTACCCTTATGCAGATGGATGCTCGGAGTCTTGCCATGGAAATGGCCCCTGTTATTATGTGGCAGAAAGAGCAAAAGCCAGAATTTTACAGGCAGTATTGGAGTCACTCAACAAAAGATACTTCCAAGAAGAACATAGATCCATCACCTACTTACAGTGCGTGGGACATGCTTTCGGGTGAGTGTATCTGCAGATCTCAATTATTAACCCGATTCTCTACATTTTCGATATGGTTGTTCCTTGATCTTGCATTTGGTAATTGAACCTTGCCAACGCAAAATGTTAATTGTACTCTTATTGATGCAGAAGAGGGTGAAGATATGGATGCTTCCTCTCCCATTTCCCTTGATGATGGTGCCCCGGTCGACATTGGTGCCATCGACGTGATTCAGTGTCTTATAGAGCAACACAACAACATTTTTACAGATGCAAATGAGACTGTTTGGAGGTGACCAGCAATACGTACCGTCCCGGATTCATGATAGCTTGACGAACCGAGAATGTAAATTTGGACAGATATTGGAGAAACCGAGAATGTAAATTTGTAGTGATTAGGGAAGTTTTAAGTATTTGTTTTGCCCTGACATATTTTTCTTCCAGGAAAGGGTGATCAAGACTTGTAATTTATGACCTACTGCTTGTTATATATTATACTTTGATTGATGAAACAGTTCCTGTCCTCCTCTTAGCTCTTTTTTCTGTTCTGGTTATTTCGCTATAGGAACATCAAAAGAAGAAAAGGAAAAAGGAAGAAGTTCAGGACCATTATAACCTAAAATCTCCTTACATATCCTTCGAAGTCTGATCAAGCTTCAGAAAAATGGACTTGGAAGTTCAGTTTTAGATCAAATTTGGCTTGAGCAGGTCTAATCCTATACACCCTGGCTCGACCTTGGTCCGGCTCACAGTCACCAATTACAAGTTTGAAACTACTAGTAACGTTAATACTCCTTCCCCTACAAGTCAAACCTTTGAAAAGTACCACAACAAACAGTACATATAAACCCAACAGTTCGTCTCCTCATGGCCACCTTATAAGACTAGAGAAGGACAAGTCCATACTCCATATTCCAAAGCACTTTCCAACGGTACGTCTTATTAAGGTCACTCCACATCTCTCTTCTGTACAGAAAAACCCAAAAAAATGCAAACGACATGCTGAAATGGAGGAAACCCAACAAAGTACTGATAAAGATATCGAATTGCTTTTCCTTATTCTTGGTTTTTGAATTGCCAAATTGCTATATTCAAATGAATCCACAAAAGGGATATATTCTTCTTCTTCTTTTTCTTAATTTTTGTGGGATGCTGACGTTTGTCTAGTAAAGGAATTACTTTCGGAAACGGGCCAGAGTTCAATCTTTCTAACTTCAAGAATTGAGAGAACAAGTCAGACTTTTATCTTTAATTTTGTTTTTTTACAAAATTAAGCCTAACCCATTCCGTAAATCTATTATTAATAAATAAAGATCTCTGCTTTTTTAACAAAAAATCTAATGGAAAGAACCAAAGATGATACGAGTAGTAATGCACGTATGATGGGGGATAATTCTCACCCCACTAGTGAAGAAGGTGCATCATCGTCACCTTCGTCGACTTTCAGGTCGACCCTTTTCTTGGATAACGTCGGGGAGGTTCTTCTTTCGCTCAATTCCGATGGGTTGTGTTGGGAATTGCTTGATACCGCTCTTAATGTAAGTACCTTATTACTTATACCTCCGCCCCAATAAGATCTTTGCTTTCGATTTCAAGATTATTATGAATCTCTGATTAGCTAGTTGTGATTTTCTGGCGATGGATATATTTGGTTTGTGGCTTTTTATGTTGATAAAGCGGGAAGACTTTTATTTGTTGAGCTTCATCTGTATCAATAATGCATTTCTCGGTCTGGATCATAAGCCCTATGTTTCTTGTATGTGAGATAGTTTTTGATACATTTTCTTTTTTTGTTTTTTGGTAGTCTTGTTCTTTCTATGACGTTTCTTTTCCGCTCTATTGAAACAAGTAGAAATGTGAACTTCTCCACAGAAATTGAGAGTTTATTTTTTTCTGGGTGTTTTGTACTCTGTCAGATTACGTAGAAGCTCAGTTTTCTTCTACTAATGGCTTTTCATGCATGCTGAAACAGGACAGATCAATATGTTTTGGTCTTAAACTTAATCCTAACTTTGCAACTGAGATCAAATTTTCTGATATGTATGGCGTGGAGTTCCTGAATTACGGTTTAATTCATGGATATAATTTACCTAATGTTGGAAAGCATTTCTTGGCTCGAGTTTCTCAAGACTTTGAGGTTTGTTACATTCATATAGCTGACGAGTCATTGTTTAGTCTATTGCATTGCGATCGTAGAGGTGATACATTTTTCTTTAAATTGATGCAGATGTATCGCTTTTCTGTGCATGGATTTCAGAAGTCTAAGACTCAGCCTTGTCTTTGGGTCTTGTCTACATACACTTTTGGTCTCAGTGATTTGAAGTTGTGTAAGAGATGGATTGATCAAATTAATACTTCTCTGGACATATACGTGGGGAGACCAAAGAATCTTCTGGTTTGTCCTACATTCTACAGCCAGTTAACATTGATATCATATAGTAGATTTTTCTGGTAAACTAGTTCCATAAATTGCTCCAGAATCTTTTTCTTTTTCACTAGGTTTTTGTTAATCCAAAGAGTGGGAAGGGAAATGGCTGTAAAACCTGGGAGAATGTTGCTCAAGTATTCTCTCGTGCAAAAGTAGAAACAAAGGTAATTTTGTGGAGTAATTTGTGTTATTTATTTCATTTTTGCTTTATTGGGACACCAGTACTATCCAACATCCTTGCACTAATTGCTTGCAGTTAGTATCATCTCATTGATGATCCTCTTGTTGCAATATAAAAGTGTCAAGGAGTTTCCATGTTTTTTGTTGTGTACTGACCTATTGAAGCAGTGGTCTTGAGTTATAATGTCTATTACAAATCATTGGCCAATTTGTTTGATCTTATTTTTCTGTATCAGGTGATCGTGACGCAGAGGCAAGGACACGCATTTGATGTCATGGCAACTATGGCAAACAAGGAGCTTAATTCATATGATGGTTTCATAGCTGTTGTAAACATCACATCCCTTAACTTCCATTCTTTCAATGTGACCAGTTACTTGACCAACATCATATATTTACATTGTAAATTTACAGCAGGGTTGCTCATATAGGTCAAGCATGCTGTTATCTATGGCGATATGCTTAAGTTGTTCAACTTTTACTTGACACTGACATATCCCTTTGTTGTTTTTTTTTTTGAAATCTGTTTCTCTCTGTGCTCAACTCTTACAAAATTGTCCATCTGATTCCTGATTTCTGGGTCATTGTTCTAGGGTGGTGATGGTTTCTTCAATGAAATCCTTAATGGGTTTCTTCTGTCCAGGCACAAAGCTCCTCTGCCACCACATCCTTCAGATTTTGCTAGATCTGTTGAGAGTGGCCGCAGTGATTTAGTTCAGAATCCAAAGGAAGCAATTGCTGAAACTTCTTATCCTTACGAGGACTCTTCTCCTCTACTATCACAAGGAACACTTGGTGGATCAGGATTAGCAAATAATGGTCTGAAACGCCACGGTGACCTATTTATTGTACAGTTTCTAGCTTTGGATGATCATTAACATCTGTACACGTCTTAAATTGCAGGAACTGATGATGGTCCTGGCAACACTGGTTAGTTATCCAGAACTGTAAACACGGGTGATTAGTTGCTGTTGCAGAGTGTTATTAGTGTTTTTCACTTCTACCTATCATGATAAGAACCAAAGGAAGCGGATAGAAGTCCATCTGCATTCATTATGAAATGATATTTGACAAGAGTTCTTTGTTTGTTTGTTTGTTTTTTTTTGGTTTTGACCACCTCCAGATCAAGAACTTGACTTCTCCCTTCTAAATGATCGGATTAGGTTTGGAATTATTCCTGCAGGTTCAACTGATGCTATAGTGATGTGGTAATTTCATCTTATAAACAGTTGTTCGTTTATTTGGGAATATGAATCATTTCTTTTCAGCATACCCTAAGAGACACACATACAGAGGGGGAGAGAGTGAGAGAGAGAGGGTATTGCATCAGAACCTGATTGTTTCCTGGTATAGAGCTTTGGCGAGTTAATTTGGAGAACTAGCAAATCCAAGTAACTAGTTGGCTCAACACTTGATCCTTCATGATTGGGATTACCCTCAATATCCTACATGTTTATACTTTGAAAAGGATAAGAGATGAAATGATAAATTCCTGTGGTTTTCCCTCTTTATTTCTGATTAGAAATGATGCTTTTAAATGTAGTCTTTCAAACATAAATATTGTCATATTAACCCTTCGATAATACTGAGTTAACTTTTTACAAACAATTAAAGAGAAACATCATGACACTTGGAGCTTTTTTCCATTCGTACCCATGAATTTCCATTGCGATGATGCATGGTCCATTATGAATTGCGTGTTAAGTATATATCAATGTTTTGCACCAGGTTATATCAAAATTTTCAGTTGGCCTAGCTGATTTGTTTTTGCATTATTGTTCTAATGCAGTACCACCGGAGCGCGAGATCCAATAACATCTGCATTGCAAATTGTACTGGGTAAAAAGTTGCACCTTGATATCGCTCAAGTTGTGAGATGGAAGACAACATCTATATCCGAAAATGAGTCTTGTGTACGCTACGCGGCTTCTTTTGCTGGGTAATCTCTAAATCATTGTTCTCATAATTCTTTGAAAGATTTCAGCCATGCAAATTTTCTGCTTTATTATGGAGGGAGAGTGAGGCATTGAATACGTTGGCCATTTCCATTTATTTGCTTGTTGTCTTCAGGTATGGTTTTTATGGGGATGTGATTACGGAGAGTGAAAAGTATCGCTGGATGGGCCCAAAACGCTATGATTATGCAGGAACAAAAGTATTTTTGAGGCATAGGTAATCCTTTTTCTTTTAATATTTTGCGTCCCTTTCTTGAAACTTGTCAAATCTGTAGTTTTTCCAATTATATGTTTAAGGAAAATAATAGAAATACTTTGATGCATATATAGATCCATATCGCTCTTAGAGGTACTTAGTTTGCATTAACAATTTAAAAGTAGAAACGGCGGTTGATCTTGAAAGTTGGTGCTTCCGTCAAATATACTCTAAAATTCTGTTCCTTATAGAAAGCCCTGATTTTATCTTCAAGTGTTCCACACAGGGCTATTCTTTGTTCAATGCTAAAATTAACAGTTATTTCTCTTTGGATTCTCCTTGATCATCAGCGGCAGTATACTGTCTTTAGGATCAGTTTCTACTTGGACTTTGCTTTATAATGTGCTATGTGAATGTGCCATGTGGTAGGCTTAGTCATTTTTTGCTTGTGATCAATGTTTTATGTAAGCAGCACTTGATTGAAGCAAGTTTTGAGATCTTTCCGATTGAAATTATAGTTTTGTTCTTCAGGTCATATGAGGCAGAAGTAGCATATTTAGAAACTGAATCAGAAAAAGCAGGTCCAACTTTTGATAAAGGCCCTCTGCTTAACAGGATAAGAGCAGTGTGCCGTCCAGATAAATTAGAAAGAGTGGTTTGTCGGTTGAACTGTGGTGTCTGTAACACAAACCCAGTCCACCTGTCGACTGGTAGTCCTCATTCAAAGCCGAATCCATCTTCTGAACATGCTCGATGGCAAAGACGCAAAGGAAGTTTTCTTAGTGTTGGTGCTGCCATAATTTCGAACAGAAATGAAAGAGCACCTGATGGTCTGGTGGCTGATGCACATCTTTCAGATGGTTTCCTGCATCTTTTGTTGGTCAGGGACTGTCCTCGAGCGTCATATTTATGGTATTATGAAAGCCTTTGTCTGTTTTATCAGGTTATGTTGTTACAGTGATGTTATGCTGGTAATGCTTTTCTTTGTCAAGATTCTGGTATGTGGTGATTGTTGATCATGATGATACTTCAAATTACAGCATGTGTATCATAATTATCAACAGGCAAAGGAAAACCATCAAAAACAGAAAAAAAGATAAAGAATTGAACTAGAATAAATTGCTTGCTAAATTATTTCATTTATACAACTAAAAAATTACTGTAACCCCGATTTGAACTTGCAGGCATCTTACCCAGCTTGCACGGAGAGGTGGAAGGCCCCTGAACTTTGAATTTGTAGAACATCATAAAGTACGCAACTTCGACTAGTTTGATCTTGTTTTATATCTGTTGGAAAACTAACAATGATGTTGTTTGCAGACTCCTGCCTTCACATTTACTTCTTTTGGCAATGAAAGTATTTGGAACTTGGATGGGGAGCCGTTTCCTGCACACCAGCTGTCGGCGCAAGTATTTCGCGGCCTTGTTAGTTTATTTGCATCAGGTCCTGAAGTATAATTGGTCACACCTTATCAACAGGTCTTTTGGTCCTTGCTCTTTGTGACCAGTTTTGTACCTTTTGAGCGTTGCATAGTGCCAGGATGACATTTTTGGTTGGGAACCAATTTTTAGGGGCAGGACATGGAAACAGCTGGTGGGTTACAGCTCTTTCTTGTCAAATGCTAATGGAGGCAACTGAATTAAATGGCAATAGGAAAGAGAAATAGCAAACAATTGAATAGTTTTTGTATCACAAGATGATCTTCCACATTAAAATGTGAAGGCTATTATCTTTAATCCTTTAAATTTATACATACCATGTCAAGATTGGCAGGAGGTTTAGTAATCTTAGTGCCACTCGTGTCAATTTTCTTCTTTCTCTGATCATCTTTTTCATAAGAATTTACAGGTGAGTCAAAATTTTAAATGCATCCTTAATATGATATTACCAGATATGATCAAATAACTTGTTTCACTTAAATTGATTAGGAGCTTCAGGTTTCGGGTTTCGGGTTTGTTTTGGATAAGCATAAATGTTACTCTCCCTTGCAGGCTCAAAATGACACTGCTTCTGAGAGAATTCCAGGAAAATGCAGATGGCAGGTCTTGGTCTTCTCTCTGAAGGATTGAGAAATCTTTGTATTTTAATTAATTTAATGAGCCAAGTAAATTAAGCAATAGTTTATCGTTCCGTATTGGATTGGGTACACCATTGGTCATAGACAAACACCGTACGCTACTGTTTTATAACAGATTCGACTTTAGAGACTAAAATATTAGGGATGATAATGAATACATAACACTCAGTGTTGATTAGGGATAATAATGAATAAGGATGGAAAATGGTTGGAGTCTAAATTCGACTTGGAAAATCTTTGAACTTAAGTTTGAGTTTGTTTAGACTTTTTGCATATTTGGAATACTTAAAACTTATTTATTGAAGTGTTTTTCTAACCCCAAAACTCGAAACCCAAACCCTAATACTTTAAGAACCCTAATACTTTAAACCCTAAAACCATAAAATTCAAAACCCTTGAACCCTATTACTCAAAACCCTTAAACCCTAATGCTTGACTTGAAAAAATAGTACTAAATGTGACATTTTTATTTTGAATCGTAGATCATCATCATCATCATACCCAGTTGAATCCTGCACCGATGTGGAGTCTGGAAAGGTCTGATAGTACGTAGCCTTACTTTTACAAAATAGAGAGGCTGTTTTTGGTAGACCTATGGACAAATGTGACATGAAGAGTTTAAAAAAAAAAATTCCTGTGATGAAAGTGTAGAAGACAAAATAATAATAATAAGAAGAATAATAATACTACTAATAATAATAACACAAATAAGAATACAAATATTAAGATGACGACGACGACGACGACGACGACGAGATGATGATGATGATAATGATGATGATGATTATGATAATAATAAGCACAATAAGAATAATAATAAGAAAAGAAGAAAAACCGAATCAACTAATCAAGCAGATGCTCAGTTGGTTAACTAGATGCACATGGTAGAGGAATCACTTACAAATCAAATCTAACAAACAGGTAGAAGAAAGAGACATGTAAGAATTAATAAATTAAAAGCTATAATCAGAAGGCATGTAACAAAAAAGTTGAAACAATTACACAGTGATAGAAATATCGTGAAGAAAACCTTTCTACATACAAAACTTGAATATGAGTAACGGGGCAAGAAGCATAAGCGAGCTCGTTTGTAGATCTTGGAAAGTCCACTGATGAAAAATAAGCCATGAAAATAAAAAATTGAATCATAACTATAACAAATTTAAAAAAAAGACATGAAAATGAAGATTAACTATATATGAATAAGTATATTTGGACTTAGACTCCCTTGTTCTCAATTTAGTTACAACTAATGATTAAACATTTGAATTATTTTGGTCAATTTAATTAAAATCGATTAATTTATAATTAAAATAAATCAGTTGTTTTTATTTAACCATCTTTTTTTAATTAAGCTCTAGCTTTTTTAGTAGATAACAATATAATTGTTTTTTAATTTTTAATTTTATTTAATCTTTATTTTATGCCCGTTTTATAATAGTTTAATACAAATCATATTTTATTAATTCTTTAACTTTAGAGCATAACATAGTTTTGAATGAAATTATTCTTTAAATATATGTTAGTTTGAAATCAACCATACTAAAATGTTATAACCAATATATTCAATTTAAATTCTGAAATTACCAACCAACATTTTGTGGGTAGTGCCGACATCCGACGTTGTGTTTGTCGAACCTTAAAAATATTGCCAAGATACTCGGGCGAGCTTCTTTTAATAGTCACGCAAAAGGTTCCCCAAACCTAAGAGGACCGACCGACCACTACCTGTTAGTGTGAACCTTGTCAGGTTCACACTAACCAACCAAACTGGTAAGATTCCTGCCAAATCGAAATTTTAATATAAGGTTATTTTAAAATTATAAATAAATAAAAGGTTTATGCAATAAAAAAAAATGAATTTCTGTAATTATTTTTAAAACGTCTATCAACATCTTCTCACTATTCTAAGTAAACACACCAATGTCGTTGAAAGGCTTGTTTATGATGTCTTATTATTGTTAGACGTGCGAGTCAAGTTCGGGTTGGATCGAATCGGCATCTAAACTCGACTTGAATACTAAAATTTTGAAAAAAGTATTCGAATTTAATTCGAGGTCTGATCAATTCAAACTAAACTTGTTGACTTCAAGCCGAACTAGATGTAATCACTGTCTAAAGTCTAACAGCGCTCTAAAAATCTGCTCAACCTTATCCTTTTGTCGTTCATTCCAAGCTTCAATAGCTTCCCAGCCCACAGCATTCTATTAAAGACAAAAATTAAAAATCCTCTAAGGATTTGGTTGTTGAAGTTTCAAACCTATAAAATAGAGAATAATAGTCAAAGGGTACCCACCAAATCATTCATAATTGATAAGGCTTGCAAGAAAATCATTGGGACCCTTTTAAGAATTTGGTTGTTGAAGATTCAAACCTATAAAATGGAGAACATAGTCAAAGGGCAGCCAACAGATCATTCATAATTGATAAGACTTGCAAGAAAATTATTGGAACTTTGTTACGATAAATTGACGAAACAATAGCCAGCCTAATAGCTGCTTCAGTAGCTGTAATAGCTATAACAAAAATTGAGAAAATATTTCTTTTTAATTGGCGATTATCAAAAAAGTCAAAAAATGTGACCAATTTATATTAACTGCATTCAGTATAAGTTCAAGACACATAAGGGCTCTAACTATATTTCAACTCGCGATCAATTCATAGATACCAATAAAAAATAAACAGGCTCTCAAAACAAGTATATGTTCGAGCATGGTCAAACAACTCCTTATCAATTTCGATTTATTTCAATAAAAAACAATTCAATTAAACATCAACAAATTGGATTGATCAGAATAAGAATGTCACAAGAACAGACGAAAGAAATACATTGATAATAAATCAAATAAAAGAACTTATACGTGAATAATCTTCAAATCAATTTGAAATAAAATGGATCTGTAAAATATAGGATTTCCAATCTTAGCAGGAAAAGGAGGGAAACAGGTACTCAATTTAAAGTGAGTAAACAGAATTCTATACTCGACCTCATCGATACATATAGAATTCTGTGGAAAGCCATATTTGATGAAAGTCGTATGCACGGCTTGGAGGGAGGTCTTTCATATCTTTCGAGATCTACCCTACAATATGGGGTCAAAAACTCAAAATAAATGTTTTAT
>JAOSBN010000006.1:39471626-39487677 GCA_027563595.1 Erythroxylum suave | reverse complement strand
CATGCCCCAAGCATAAATCATGTCTTTATAACTTCTCTCCTAGCCGCTTCCTATTTTATTCTTTCTTTCTTCCTATCACTCTTCACTATGCTACAATACTGAGTTCTTCGCGTTTTCCTCCTTCTGCCGCCGCTATGCCTGCCAAAACCAAAAGCCAAAAAAAAAAAACCATCAGCTCACGACTAAAACCCTTAACATCTATAGCTTGAAAGCGTCAGCATTTTCCCTTTTAAAGAAAACGCTGCGTATGCTGCGTTTAAATGCGGCATATGTTGCGTACGCTACAGCTAATGCTACGTAATGCAACGTTAGTTGCATGCGTTGACGCATGCGTTTAACGCAAACACAACGCATGCGTTTAACACAAATACAACGCATGCGTTGCTGCGTTAAACGCAGCACAAACACAACGCATGCGTTGTTGCGTTAAACGCAGCACACATTTCTTTTTTTCTTTTTTTTCAATTTGTTTTAGAAATTTTGACTTCTTAGTCTAAAAAATATCAATATATCCAACCTAACAGTCATCACAAATTGAACATTTTATCTTAAAATTAGGATTGAAATCACATGTAAATACATAAGAAAATTTAAGAAAATTCAATTCTATCAATCAATATTTTAAAGAAGGAGCTTAGCAAGTCTTTTGTGATGAAAGACTTAGGACCAGCAAAGAATCTTCTTGGCATGTAGATTGTTCGTGACAGGGATGGCAAGAAGTTATGGCTATCACAGGAGAAGTATATCAAGAAGGTACTTCAACATTTTCATATGAATAAGGCAAAAGCTGTAAGTACTCCTCTTGCATCACATTTTAAATTGAGTAGTAGTCAGTGTCCTTCTAATGATGAAGAGAAGGAAGATATGCGATGTGTTCCTTATACATCAGTAGTAGGGAGTTTGATGTATGCAATGATCTACACGAGTCCTGATATAGCTCATGCTATTAGTGTGGTTACTCGCTTTCAGTCTAATCCGGGTACAGAGCATTGGAATGCAGTGAAGTGGGTATTGAGATATCTCTGTGAAACTTCTAGTTTGAAATTGTGTTTTGGAACTGGAAAAATGGAACTTTATGGTTATACTGATTCAAACATGGCTGGGGATATTAACTCAAGAAAATCTACTTCAGGCTATAATCACTTTTTTAGGGGGAGCTATTGCATGGCAATCTAAATTACAGAAGTGTGTTACTTTACCTACTGCTGAAGCTGAGTTTATTGCTGCAACTGAAGCTTGTAAAGAGTTACTTTGGATGAAGAAGTTTATTCGCGAGTTCGGTTTTACACAGAAGAAGTATGTCTTACTTTGTGATAGTATGAGTGCCATAAGTTTGAGTAAGAATTCGACATTTCATGGTGGATCAAAACATATTGATGTGCGTTATCATTGGACTCGTGATATCTTGGAGTCTAAATTATTAATGTTGGAAAAGATTCACACGAATGACAATGGTGCAGACATGTTTACAAAGATTCCACCAGGGCGAAGTTTGAAGTTTGTCGGTCTATTTCTGGTTTGGAAATTGGCTCCATTTGATTAGGAGGAGGAGTTTGTTGTGGGCCCTCATAAAATGGAACCCAAACCTTTTAAGCCAAATGGGCTTAATTTATTAAAAAAGAAGAAGAAGGAATCCCACATTGATTATACAAGGTTTGGAGGGTGTCACTCATGTTTATAAATCTAGAATAGAATAGAGCTTGGAGAGATTTTGTTGGTGCTTTTGGATGTCTTTTGCGTTGTTGTTGTTAGTTGGGTGTTTGTATCTCTTTTCTGCGTTGTTGTTGTTAGTTGGTTGTTTGTATCTCTTTTTTGTCTGAGATGTATTTTGAGTGCGGTTTTCACTTGTTACAAGGAGTAAGGGTCGTTGTGTTATCCGTGTATTGTTTGGAGACATTTGGTGTACTCGTTGATTATAGTGGAGATATTTTTGCGGTCCGCCGTGGATGTTGCCTCTCATCATTTGAGAGGGTGTTACCACGTAAATTTGGTGTTCTCTCTTTTACGCTTTCTTGTTGCTTGCGTGTTTCGATGTTATCATTCACTCCTACGAATTCTTTCAAGTTTATGGAAAAATTATTACACTTCCTCATTATTTGTTTGTTTTTCCCAATAGGAGTTTTGTCACGGTTTATGCACAAACCAAGCAAATATCACTTCAGAGCAGCACGAAGAGTTTTGCGATATCTGGCAAGAAGTAAAGACCATGGAATCTAGTTCCATGAAGTTGAGGACTTCAGTTTAAAGGGGTTCAGTGAAAGTGACTGGGATAGCCCAGTCAACGACAAAAGAAGCAGTTCAAGTTATTGTTTTCTTCTCGGGTCAACAGCTGTTTCGTGGAGCTCAAAAAAGTAGACCACAGTGGCACTTTCCTCAATGAAGGCTGAGTATATTGCACTTACAGCCTCTACTTGCCAAGCTGTTTTACTTGCAAGGAATCTTGTATTTCATAGCAGGACGAAACACATTGAGATTAAACATCACTTCATGAGGGAGTAAATGGCAAAAGGTGAAGTTATGTTAGAAAGTTGCAATACTAAAGAGCAAGTTGCTGATCTTATGACCAAGAGTCTGCCATTATCAAAGCATGAACAATTCTGTTCTCAGCTGGGATTATCGACGTTCGAATGAAGGGGGAGTGTTATAAGTTTATGTTAATTCAAACTCTTAGTTTTATTTCTTTTAGGTTGTATTTGGATCTGTGTTGCGGTGGGGATAAGTACTTAGTCACAGCAATTTTCAAATGCAGTCACACGTTTGGATTTGCGACCGACAACCGCAAGCCGAAGAAAACTGCGGTGCCACCACAGGAATAGATAAGCAGAAAGGAAGCTGCGGTGGGAAACTGCCTATGCAGTAGAAATTTTACCTTCCAATAATAACCTCATGATATTTTAGTATTTTCCATTATACGTTTACTAAATTAATAGAAGGAAGTTTTTGCCAATAGTATTTAAGTAAGGTGAAATATTTTATTTACTAAATTTATTTTATTTATATTTTCTTATTTTAATTTAATATTTATAATTTGAATTTATATGACTAATAATGTATTTTTTAAAATATTTATTTACTAAATTTATTTTATTTATATTTTGTTATTTAAATTTAATATTTTGTTATTTATAATTTTAAATTTATATGACTAATAATATATTTTTTAATCATTTATACAAAAATTAATAGTTTATTAAATCAATAGATTTTTTAGTCATTTTATCTCTTTTTAGCAACTGCAACCGTACTTGCCAAACACCTATTTTCACGTTTCAGCAGTTACTAAAATAACAATTCTAAACACATAAGTACTTATTTTCAATAAGTACTTATTATTTTAGTAGGTTAATTTTAGCAGGGTATCAACCGCTAACGCTCCCCCAAACCAAGCCTTATCGTCAAATAACGTGGAGATTTAGTAGCTGTTAAATCTCCTGGTTTGTATAGCTAAGTAAGTTAGGTGGTTGAGAGTTATTAGCTAAGGAGTAGCCTAGTTGGTTCACTCCTCTCTTAAGACTAAAGAGGTCTTGAGTTTGAGTCACCAAAACAGCCGAAGGTCTATAAGGAAATAGTCTTTATATCTCTTAAGAGATGCGACAATTTGGGTATTGTTGTGTTGTTGTTGTTTCCTTCTCTTCAAATTTACCATTGTCATTCAGCCTATATTAAGGCTACGTCTACATTAATGAAGTTAAGCACATTTGATCAATATAATCAACTTCTCTTCTTGTTTTCTGATTCTAAAAGTTCCAATAGATACCATCTAGTAGTCAGGTGATTTCCAGGATCAAAAGCCAACGTGAGACCCAGAACACGACTTGCTTTACGTAGTCTAGGAGGTGCGCTGAATTGCTTTGTTGTAGGATTGTAAACATAGTACCATGTTTTATATGAATTTGCTCGATAACTACTACACAAGAGCATTCCATTACAAGATTGAGTGATCTTGACTTCTGAAGGGTCCTTGGAAAAAGTCAGATATCTGAAAGGAGCACTAGAGTTGTTGGAATGAAGATCAACAAAGTCGAACTCAGGTTGGCGGGGTGAGAAAACTTTTGAACGAAGAAGGCACAAACCGAGTTGATGACAGGACAATGACGACGAGAAAATTAAGGAGTAGTTATGATAGAGAGCCAATGCTTTGAGATACACTTGAATTTGAGAAGGGACTTGACTGGTAGATGGACAAGGATTTGAACTAAGAGGTCATCGTTGTTAACGACTGTCTCAACCGATAAAGACGGCGAGGTCCGGTAAGGGGAGGAGCCAGCTTTGGGTCGTTTAGTAGAGATCATAAGGATACAATATGCAGAAATCGGAAAACTGAGAAACAGATGCAAGTTCATTTCAAAAAAAAGAAAAGAAACAGATGCAGATTTCCGAATAAGAATACCCACAGCTTGTAGAGAAATCTTTGTAGATATTCTAGCTCAAGGACCTTTGGTTGGATGTTAATTAATGAAATGAAATAAAATCTAACGAAATAAAATGGAACGGTTTATAATAGAATAAAATATAATACAGTGAAGTATTATTTGGGAGGGATGTAAGGGTTCATAATGTAATGTAAAAAATGTTGTTTGGAAGATAGATAAAATGAAATGTAATGTATAATAAATGACTATTATACTCCTTATATTAAAATAATTATTGCGGGGCATTTATTATTTTATTATTACTTATATATAATTTATTGTTAATTATATAAAATATTATTATTAATTATTTAATAAATTATATTATATTATATTAAAATTTATTTTATTCTATTTTATGTGATTTATATTTAAAAATAATTTATTTATATTTTTATTTATATAGAAATATATACAAATAATTAAAGAATTATTGTTTATGTATTTTCTTTTTTCATTAATAAAAATTTTATTAAATTCTATTATTTTATTATTAGTTATATACAATTTATTATTAATTATATAAAAATATTATTATAAATTATTTAATAAATTTTATTTTATTTATTTATATTTATATTTATATAGAAATATATACAAATAATTAAAGAATAATTGTTTATATATTTTTTATTTTCATTAATAAAAATTTTATTAAATTTTATATTCTATTATTAATTATATAAAATTTATTATTTATTATTTAATATATTTTATTTTATTTTATTTTATTCTATCCTATGTGATTTATATATAAAATAATTTATATTTATATTTATATAGAAATATATACAAACAATTAAAGAATAATTTTTTATATATTTTCTATTTTTCATTAATAAAATTTTATTAATTATTAGTTATATGTAATTTATTATTAATTATATAAAAATAGTATTATTAAGTATTTAATAAATTATATTTTATTCTATTCTATGTAATTTATATATAAAAATAAATTATTTATTTTTGATTTATATAGAGATATATACAAACAATTAAAGAATAATTTTTAAACATATTTTCTATTTTTATTAATAAAAATTTATTTTATTTTATTTTATTATTGATTATATACAATTTATTATTAATTATATAAAAATGTTATTATTAATTATTTAATAAATTTTATTTTATTCTATTATATGTTATTTATATTTAAAAATAATTTATTTATATAAAAATATATGCAAACAATTAAATAATTATTTTTTATAGATTATATATTTTTATTAATTAAAATTTTTTATTTTATTATTAATTATATATAATTTATTATTAATAATAAAAAATAATATTATTACTTATTTAATAAAATTTATTATGTTAAATATTATTCTATTCTATTTAATATATTAATTCTATTTAATATAATATTATGATTTGATTATAGTTGGTATTATGAAAAATTATTGAGGGTATATTAGGTAGTTTGCATTTATTAGTTTATGTTCCATCCTAAACTTTTCAAATCGGAGATTTCTTATTTTCACTGTTTAGGATGGAACGAAACGTAACATAAAACCCTGCGCTTCCATCCCATTTCATTTCATTCAATTCTATTATAAAACTTCCTTCCAAACGATGGAAGTATGTTACATTCCATTCCATTCCATCCTTAACCCCTCAACCAAATATAACCTAAGGTTGCATTTTGGTTATTAATATTTTAATTAAAATTTGTGTTTAATTTAACATTTTATAGTATTTAAATAAACTATTTATGTTTTAAAACTGATCTTAATTAAACAAAAAGACAAAATCGCTAATTTGACCCACCAATTTATTTAATATTTGGATAGAAATTTTTGTTTATTTTTGAATAAGTCGTTTTTAATTTGATTTATTTTAATAATCATTTTGAATGAAAACTAACCGAATTATTAATTAATTGATGATTTTTGTAAATTAATTATTTATATAAACTAATTAATATTTTCCATGTCTTTTTTAATTAAAATTTTAATTTTTGGATAAGCGAGAAAATTTTTAATTTTTGGATAAGTGAGAACAATCTCTTTATCTCAATTAAAATATTTCAATTTTATGTCAAAATTTTTAAAATTTTAATTTGATAACTAATTTTTAAAATTTTGTATAAATTATATTAAAATATTATTTTTAATTGTTATAATATATCTATTAATTACATCAGTAAAATAAGTTTTAATTTAATTTATAAAAATTTTAAAAAGTTAATTATTAAATCAAAATTTTTAGAAAATATGATACTAAATTAAAAATAAATAAATAAGGATGCTCGAATTTCAATTTCAATTTTTATATTTTTAATATTTGATGGAACTTCTTAAAAGTCTCAACCTAAGTTTGAATCCTTACTTGTACAACAGAAAGGAAAGGAAATATTAAGGGGAAAAGAAGAGAAAAGAATGGAAGAGAAATGAGACTTTCGTTCTTCTGTTTTTTTTCCTAATTATCAAAAGAGGGAATTGAAACTTGTACTGGACAAACGAATTTTTTGAGACCTTTATGCCCTTAATTATAGAATTAATTGATTAATAACAACAAAACATTATTTTTACTAGTCATAGTAGCAATTTTAATAATCAGATCAAGGGATTAATCAACCTTACCTTTTTAGCGGGAGTTGTGCATAAGAAAATAGGAGGACAAGCAAGAAGGTTTTGTTTTGCATGGGAAAAGTTGTGACTGAGAATGTGTCTATTTTGTTGAGTTAAATAAGGATATTATGGTAATTTTTATATATTAGAATTGTCTTGTCTCGGATTTCTCCTCCTTTCCCACCAATTTGACAGAAAATATATTTAGCCAAAATTTTCTTCACTTTCTTTTCTATTCTCTCAGTTTACTATTATTTATTTTTTTCCAAACGGTAGAAACTAAAGAAAAGTTCAATTCTCTTCCTTTCTTTTCTCTTGCTTTCCTCCAATCCAAACCAAGGCTTGAGCTTTCCAGGTGGAGTCGGTAGGAAGTTGCCGTTGCCTTGCTTTCTCTCTTCTTCTGGCGGAGACTTGACTTTTTAAGAAGTCTCTTGGTCCCAGTCTTTTCCAACTCTACTCAATTGATGTTCCCCCTCAAGTCTTGCGTACCCATTACTCTTTTCCTGTTTTAGCGAACTAAACTTTGTTTGAGATTCATCTCCAGGAAATTTCTAGCCAGCTTCTTGAACCAGAAAACCACAAAATATATATATTGGAGTAGATTCACTTCTTGGTGTTATGATTCACAGAGGCCTTGTTGCTGAGGCAAAAATGGGTTCTTGGAGACGGGCATACGATTGTCTAAAGAGTATCAAATGTACTGTTATTCCCGAAAATGATAATGTCAACACTGATTACCATCAATTTGCAGGTGACCATATATGCTCTTCTGCAAGTTTGCCGGAAGATGTGTTTCAGTTCCAAGAAACATGGAATGAAGACTGTCATCAACCTCCGTTAAAAAGCCTGGATCTTTTATGTTCTAAGAAAACACTCAGACTTCGACCATGTCCATTCTCTCTGCCCGCTGTGGCTGAGGAAGGCAGATTTGAAGACTTGAGACAGACCCATTAGATTGATGTGCATAAGACTTCCTGCTCTGCGAAGATTGGGGGAGTGTTATCAATTATTTACAACCTTCCCTTTGCTTTTTACAAAGAGGCTGTGAAAAAAACACGAAGAGGTGAAACTGCTCTTCACTTGGCAGCTATGCATGGTAATCTTGAAGCTGTCAAGAGCCATAATTAACAGTCAGGACTTCCGTGGCAATACAACTCTGCACCTTGCCACCTCCAGAAACCAACTTCAAGTACTTATATGGATTCTGCACTTCTTTATTTCATTTTGATCTTATATGAATCCCATGTTTCCTTAGCTTCCATTTTCTCTTCTTACGTTGCATTTTGATTGCAATCATGCACGATGTCAAGTGCCCTCTAATTTTCTAACACCAAGTTACACAGACTCTAAAGCTGCTGGTGGAAGAGAGTCCCAATTATGATGGCCTTGTGGAGGTCAATGCCAAGAATCATGGTGGTTTCACTGCTCTGGATATTTCAGACGTCCTTCCTGAAGATGAATACACAAAAACAATTCTGGATCGAGCAGGAGGCTTAAGAGGGAGAGACATAGCAGAACAAAAGCACCAACCACTACCTTTACAGGCTATCAGGTTGAGGTCTCTGAAGAGCATGTCTGATGATGCAGTACTTGTGAAGGCGACTTTGCTAGCTATGATAAATTTTCAATTGGCTTCAAGACCCCCAGACGGTTTTATTCAAACTTACCAATCCAAAAGCGAAGAGAAAAATGACGTAATGATCAATCATCTGTTCTTTCTTTTCAGTTTCCTTTTTCATATCTCTGGCTGTAATCACTAGTCTGATGCAAGACCTTCCTTTCAAACTGTGGCTTCACATTCTAATGTTATCGTCCGTTGGAGCTTTCATTTGCGGAATAATTGCCAATTCTGATGGTGCTCTGGGTAGCAATTATTGTCTCGTTCATCTCTTTGGCTTCACACATAATGTTGTTCAAGTACTTTAGAGCAGCCTACACTTGTATTTTGGAGTATGGATCATCTGTCCAATTTTATAGTGTCTTATTCTATCCACTAAATCTCAGTCATTTATTTATACTCCATGTTTTGTCAGTTATCAACAATGTGTGCTGACATCAAGAATATCGATGCATATTGTGTACGACGTGCCATGAATAATGTTACATTCTATAGTTTTTTTTCCATGTTCTGTTTCAGAATGTTTGCAACGTAAGATAGTTTGCAATATCATGAAGCTTAAAATTAAGCCTAAAATATCTAAAATTTAAGACACTTTAGGCTTAATTCCGTTTGCGTTATAAAAAGACAGGCAACCTTCTGCTCCTGGAATTAAAGAGTCAATACTGAGAATTAATTCAAAATTGTGAAGTTATTAAAATTCTTTTTGAATAAAATTTTAATTTGTTTTTAATGTTATCTTATAAGTCAGATAACAGTTATTGAGTTTTTTTTTCATATAATAAAACTTGAGTATTACTTATTCTTTTATCTTATTTTATACATGTTTATTTTCTATTTTGTAAAAAAATTTCAACATTGAATAGAGCTCTCAAAGATCTTGAGGGATCCATGAGTAATTAGTGCTTTACAAGTTGAAGAGCAAAGAAGGGCAATGAGAAACCAAGAAAGTGAAAAGATGGTAGAGGTGTTGAAGTTTTTTAAAAAATAGAAAAATATGTATAAGATAAGATAAGATAAAAGAATACTAACACTAGAGTTATTTTATTATATCATCATAATAATGAACATGGTTGTCTTATATAGGCAAAATACAAAAATCTTAACAATTGTTAAATAGGATTTCAGCCAATAAATCTAGGTTATAAGATAAAATTAAAAAAAAACAAACTAAAGACCTATTTAAAAGAAAATTTGACAGCTCTATAATTTTGAATTAATTCCTAACATTATCTTTTAATTTAAAATTGTAAAAACAACTTTCACGGACGTGGAACACATCTCTCCACAATTTCTTTCTTTAGAGTACTTCTCTCCAATATTCTTAATAGAGCATTCTTCCCTGTTATTCAACATGAGCACTTCTCTTATCTCTTATCTCCATAGAGCACTTCTCTTTATGATGCGTCTTGGTGCACTTCTCACCAACTAGAAGAGGTTGTCTTCTATAATCACTTGCATTGTATTTGCTTGTTTTTCATTGTTAAACTTGCAATCTTTTTTTAAATGTTCAAATCGTTTACACCTAAAACATCGAGACTTCCCTTTATGCCAGTTATCTTTCTCTTCATGACCAAAATTCTTACAACGGCCACATTGAGGAATGTTCTTTTTTTCTTTGATGATGGAATCTTTGCTAGATAGTCAAAACATAGTGTAGGAGTATAATGGCAAAAGGTGAAGTTATGTTAGAAAGTTGCAAAACTGAAGAGCAAGTTGCTGATCTTATGACCAAGAGTCTGCCACTATCAAAGCATGAACAATTATGTTCTCAGCTGGGATTATCCAAGTTCAAATGAAGGGGGAGTGTTAGAAGTTTATATTAATTCGAATTCTTGGTTTTATTTCTGTTAGTGTCAAATAACGTGGAGATTTAGTAGCTGTTATATCTACTGGTTTGTAGCTAAGTAAGTTGAGTGGTTGAGAGTTTTTAGCTGAATCTGTTTCCTTCTCTTCAAATTTACCGTTGTAATTCAGCCTATATTAAGGCTACGTCTACATTAATGAAGTTAAGCACATTTGATCAGCAGAATCAACTTCTCTTCTTGTTTTCTGATTCTAAAAGTTCCAACAGATACGACCTTGTAGGCAGGCGATTTCCAGGGATCAAAAGCCAACGTAAGACCCAGAACACGACTTGCTTTACGTAGTCTAGGAAGTACGCTGAATTGCTTTATTGTAGGATTGTAAACATAGTACCATGTTTTATATGAATTTGCTCGATAACTACTACAAGAGAGCAGTACATTACAAGATTGAGGTTGTGTGCGGATATGTGGTACGGTGAAGATAAGTACTTATCTACTGCAGTTTTTCAACACAGTTATACGTTTGGATTTACGGCCGACATCCGCAGGCTGGAGAAAATTATGGCGACACCGCAGAAATAGATAACAAAAAGGGAGGTGTGGTAAGAAACTGCTTATGCGGTAGAAATTTTACCTTCTAATAATAACCTCAAGATATTTTAGTATTTTCTATTTTACCCTTACTTAATTAATAGAAGAAAGTTTTTGCTAATAGTGTTTAAGTAAGGTGAAATATTTTATTTACTAAATTTAATTTATTTATATTTTCTTATTTTAATTTAATAATTTAATAATTAATTTGAATTTATATGATTAATAATGAATTTTTTGAAATATTTATTTACTAAATTTATTTTATTTATATTTTCTTATTTTAATTTAATATTTTCTTATTTATAATTTTAAATTTATATGACTAATAATATATTTTTTGTTATTTATACAACAATTAATAGTTTATTAAATCAATGAATTTTTTAGTCATTTTATTTCTTTTCAGCAACCGCAACCACACTTATCAAATACTTATTTTCACGTTTCAATATATACCAAAATAACAATCTCAATAGGTACTTATCATTTCAATAAATTATCAACTGCCCGTAAACCAAGCCTGAGTGATCTTGATACCTGACGTAAAATTTAGTGAGCAAGGATTGGTTGACTTGAAGTTAGGACGCTCCATTTCCAAAGTGCCCTAAGGCATTTGGTTGGACTCCTTTTCGGCATACAACTTCTTTTCTTCTTCTTCTCATTTCCAAAGTGAGATTTTGTCCCCACTCCAACATTTGAAGGGTCCTTGGAAAAAGTCAGAAATTGAAGGGAGCACTAGAGTTGTGGGAATGAAGATCAACAAAGTCGAACTCAGGTTAGCGGGCATGAGGAAACTTTTGAACGAAGAGGGCACAAACCGAGTTGATGACAAGGTAGTGACGGCGAGAAAATTGAGGATAAGTTATGATAGAGAACTAATGCTTTGAGACACTTGAGTTTGAGAAGGGACTGTTGGACAATTCTATCCTTAAGGGCAATTTTGTCCTTTGCCTCATTTATGAACAGTTATTAATTGTGATTTCGTTTTCCCATAAATTATCGATTAAGTAACGCAATTTGATCCAATTAAAGGTAATAAGATGGCCCAATAAATGATCTAATTAATGAGTTGAAAAAGACAAAATCACTAATTTGACCCACAACTTATCTAATATTTGGATAGAAATTTTTGTTTATTTTTAAATAAGTTGTTTTCAATTTGATTTATTTTAATAACCATTTTGAATAAAAACTAGCCGAATTATTAATTAATTGATGACTTTTGTAAATTAATTATTTTTATAAACTAATTAATATTTTTTACCATTTCTTTTTAATTAAAATTTTAATTTTTGGATAAGTGAGAATAATCTCTTTTAATCCCATTTAAAATATTTCAATTTTATGTCAAAATTTTTAAAATTTTAATTTGATAACTAATTTTTTAAATTTTGTATAAATTATATTAAAATATTATTTTTAATTGTTATAACATATATATTAATTACATCAGTAAAAATAAGTTTTAATTTAATTTATACAATTTTTAAAAAGTTAATTATTAAATTAAAAATTTAAAAAATATGATTCCAAATTAAAAATAAATAAATAAGGATGCTCGAATTTCAATTTAAACTTTTAAATTTTTAATATTTGACGGAACTTCTTGGAAATCCCAACCTAAGCTTTAAGCATTCCAGGTGGAGTCGGTAGGAAGTTGCCGTTGCCTTGCTTTCTCTCTTCTTTTGGCGGAGACTTGACTTTTTAAGAAGTCTCTTGGTCCCAGTCTTTTCCAACTCTACTCAATTGATGTTCCCCTCAAGTCTTGCGTACCCATTATCACTCTATTCCAGTTCTGGCGAACTAAACTTTGTTTGAGATTATCTCCAGGAAATTTCTAACAAGCTTCTTGAACAGAAAACCACAAAATATATTGCAGTAGCGTCATTTCTTGTTGTTATGATTCATAGAGGCCTTGTTGCTGAGGCAAAAATGGGTTCTTGGAGACGGGCATACGATTGTCTAAAGAGTATCAAATGTACTGTTATTCCTTCCTGAAAATGATAATGTCAACACTGATTACCATCAATTTGCAGGTGACCATATATGCTCTTCTGCAACTTTGGCGGAAGATGTGTTTCAGTTCAAAGAAACATGGAATGAGGACTGTCATCAACCTCCGTTAAAAAGCCTGGATCTTTTATGTTCTAAGGAAACACTCAGACTTCGACCATGTCCATTCTCTCTGCCCGCTGTGGCTGAGGAAGGCAGATTTGAAGACTTGAGAGAAACCCAGGAGACTGATGCGCATAAGACTTCCCGCTTTGTGAAGATTGGGGGAGTGTTATCAATTATTTACAACCTTCCCTTTGCTTTTTACAAAGAGGCTGTGAAAAAAACACGAAGAGGTGAAACTGCTCTTCACTTGGCAGCTATGCATGGTAATCTTGAAGCTGTCAAGAGCCATAATTAACAGTCAGGACTTCCGTGGCAATACAACTCTGCACCTTGCCACCTCCAGAAACCAACTTCAAGTACTTATATGGATTCTGCACTTCTTTATTTCATTTTGATCTTATATGAATCCCATGCTTCCTTATCTTCCATTTTCTCTTGTTATCTTGCATTTTGATTGCAATCATGCACGATGTCAAGTGCCCTCTAATTTTCTAACACCAAGTTACACAGACTCGAAAGCTGCTGGTGGAAGAGAGTCCTAATTATGATGGCCTTGTGGAGGTCAATGCCAAGAATCATGGTGGTTTCACTGCTCTGAATATTTCAGACGTCCTTCCTGAAGATGGATACAGAAAAACAATTCTGGATGGAGCAGGAGGCTTAAGAGGGAGAGACATAGCAGAACAAAAGCACCAATCACTACCTTTACAGGCTATCAGGTTGAGGTCTCTGAAGAGCATGTCTGATGATGCAGTACATGTGACGGCGACTTTGCTAGCTGTAATAAATTTTCAATTGGCTTTAAGACCCCCAGACGGTTTTATTCAAACTTACCAATCCAAAAGTGAAGAGAAAAATGACGTAATTGCCAATTCTGACGGTGCTCTGAATAGCAATTGTTGTCTCGTTCATCTTTTTGGCTTCACACATAATGTTGTTCAAGTACGTTAGAGCAGCCTACGCTTGTGTTTTGTCGAGTCCAGATCTTCTGTCCAGTTTTATAGTATTTTATTTTGTCCCTTGAATCTCAACTATTTATTTATGTGAGTTCTGCGTGGGCCCTGCATAAATAAATATGAGACCCGCATAAATAAATAGTTGAGATTTATTGGACAGAATAAGACACCATAAAATTGAACAGAGGATTCTGTCTCGTGTTTTATCAGTTATCAACAATGTGTGCTAACATTTATCTAGAATATCAATACATATTGTGTACGATGTGCCATGAATAATGTTACATTCTATAGTTTTTTTTCCATGTTTTGTTTCAGAATGTTTGCAACGTAAGATAGTTTGTAATATCATGAAGCTTAAAAATTAAGCCTAAAATATCTAAAATTTAAGACACTTTAGGCTTAATTTCGTTTGCGTTTCTGCTGCTGGAATTAAAGACTCAATATTGAGAATTAATTCAAAATTTTAGAATTATTAACATTCTTTTTGAATAGGTTTTTAATGTTATCTTGTAAGTCAGATAACAGTTATTGAGTTTTTTTTTTGCATATAATAAAGCTTGAGTATTACTTATTCTTTTATCTTATCTTATACATGTTTGTCTTCTATTTTTAAAAAAAACTTCAACATGGAATCAGAGTCCTCAAAGATCTTGAGGGATCCATGACTGATTAGTGCTTTACAAGTTGAAGAGCAAAGAAGGGCAATGAGAAACCAGGAAATTGAAAAGATGGTAGAGGTCTTGAAATTTTTTCAAAAATAGAAAAATATGATAAAAGAATACTAACACTAGAGTTGTTTTATTATATCATCATAATAATGAATATGGTTGTCTTATATAAGCAAAATACAAAAATCTTAATAATTGTTAAATAGGGATTTCAACTAACAAATCTACCTTATAAGATAAAATAAAAAAACAAACTAAAGACCTATTTAAACGAAAATTTGTCAATTCTACAATTTTGAATTAATTCCCAAGATTATCCCTTAATTTAAAATTGTAAAAAAAACTTTCACGTACATGAAAGAGTTCTCTCCAATTCCTTTCTTTAGAGCACTTCTCTCCAATATTCTCAATAGAGCAATTTTCCCTATTATTCAACACGAGCACTTCTCTTATCACTTATCTTCATAGAGTACTTCTCTTTATAATGCGTCTTGGTGCATTTTTCACTAACTAGAAGAGGTTGTCTTCTATAATCACTTGCATTGTATTTGCTTGTTTTTTATTGTTAAACTTGCAATCTTTTTTCAAATGTCCAAATCGTTTACACCTCAAGCATCGAGACTTCCCTTTATGTCAGTTATCTTTCTCTTCATGACCAAAATTCTTACAATGGCCACATTGAAGAATGTTCTTTTCTTCTTTGATGATGGAATCTTTGCTAGATAGTCAAACCATAGTATAGGAGAATAATGGCAAAAGGTGAAGTTATGTTAGAAAGTTGGAAAACTGAAGAGCAAGTTGCTGATGTTATGACCAAGAGTCTGCCATTATCAAAGCATGAACAATTCTGTTCTCATCTGGGATTATCCAACTTCAAATGAAGGGGGAGTGTTAGAAGTTTATGTTAATTCGAACTCTTAGTTTTATTTCCGTTAGTGTCAAATAACGTGGAGATTTAGTAACTGTTTTATCACTTGGTTTGTAGCTAAGTAAGTTCGGTGGTTGACAGTTTTTAGCTGAATTTGTTTCCTTCTCTTCAAATTTACCGTTGTAATTCAGCCTATACTAAGGCTACGTCTACATTAATGAAGTTCAGCACATTTGATCAGCATAATTAACTTCTCTTCTTGTTTTCTGATCCTAAACGTTCCAACAGATACTTTCTTACAAGTGATATATTTAGTAGCCGAGCCCCTCACATACTGTTGTTTAACTTGTAAAATGCATCCACAGTCCATCCTCTATAAATGTACTTTTAGTATTTCCTATATTAACTCTGTCACCTTTGACTA
>JAOSBN010000006.1:39458353-39471526 GCA_027563595.1 Erythroxylum suave | reverse complement strand
TTTCAATTGGCTTTAAGACCCCCAGACGGTTTTATTCAAACTTACCAATCCAAAAGTGAAGAGAAAAATGACGTAATGATCAATCATCTGTTCTTTCTTTTCAATTCCGTTTCCTTTTTCACATCTCTGGCTGTAATCACTATTCTGATGCAAGACCTTCCTTTCAAACTGTGGCTGCACATTATAATGTTATCGTCCGTTGGAGCTTTCATTTGCGGAATAATTGCCAATTCACCTCAGGACCTTCTGATGGTGCTCTGGATAGCAATTATTGTCTCGTTCATCTTTTTGGCTTCACGCACAATGTTGTTCAAGTACGTTAGAGCAACCTACTCTCGTGTTTTGTAAGTTATCAACAATGTGTGCTGACATTTATCGAGAATATCGATGCATATTGTGTACGATGTGCCATGAATAATGTTATTTCCCATAGTTTTGTTCCATGTTCTGATTCAGAATGTTTGCAGCATAAGATAGTTTGCAATATCCAAGAGTAAAGCTTAAAATTAAGCCTGAAATATCTAAAATTTAAGACACTTTAGGCTTAATTCCGTTTGCGTTATAGAAAGACAAGCAGTCCTCTGCTGCTGGAATTAAAGAGTCAATTTTGAGAATTAATTTAAAATTGTAGAGCTGATAAAATTATTTTTGAATAAGTTTTTAGTTTGTTTTTAATCTTATCTTATAAGCTACGTAACAGTTATTGAGTTTTTTTGTGTGTGTGCATATAATGAAACTTGAGTGATACTTATTCTTTTATCTTATCTTATACATGTTCATTTTCCATTTTTAAAAAAACTTCAACATGGTATACAACAGAGCCTTGAAAGATTTTGAGGATCCATAAGTGATTAATGCTTTACAAGTTGAAAAGCAAAGAAGGACATTGAGAAACCAAGAAAGTGAAAAGATGGTAGAGGTGTTGAAGTTTTTAAAAAATATAAAAATATGTATAAGATAAGATAAAAGAATACTAACACTAGAGTTGTTTTATTATATCATTGGAATAATGAAAATGGTTGCTTTATATAAGCAAAATACAAAAATCTTAACAATTGTTAAATAAAGATTTCAACCAATAAATCTGGTTTATTAGATAAAATTTAAAAACAAACTAAAGACCTATTCAAAAGAAATTTTGACAGTTCTACAATTTTGAATTAATTCTCAACATTCTTTCTTAATTCAAAATTGTAATAAAAAAAATATTACAGACATGGACAACATCTCTCCACAACTTTAGAGCACTTGTCTCCAATCTTCTCAATAGAGCACTTCTCTCTATTATTCAACATGAGCACTTCTCTTATTACTTATGTTCATAGAGTACTTCTCTCTTGACGCGTCTTGGTGCACTTCTAACAAATTAGAAGAGGTTGTCTTCTTCAATCACTTGTATTGTATATTTTTTTTGGAAGTTAAAGGAAATTATATTAAAAAAGATAAACTATGTATACAATCCTTAACAAGGATTCCACAGCCACAAATTACACTACCTTAAAAAAATTACAACCAATACATCAAAGGTTTAAATAAACCAACACGATCTGACCTCTTGGCTGAAACTATCCTGTCTATTGTGATCTAAGAACGTCTCTCTAATCAAATTGACAATTACTGCTGTGAGTTTTGAGTGATGCTGTTCCTCTTGTTGATAAATTCGCCTATTCCTTTCCTGCCAAAGATAGTAGATGACCATCTAGAAGGATGTCTGGAGTAGTAAACCATCCTTATAACTGGAATTAGCATCCCGAGTGATATGTTCCAATACCTCCACCCATTGTATTTGCTTGTTCTTCATTGTTAAACTTACAATCCTTTTTCAAATGTCTAAATCGTTTACACCTTAAGCATCGAGACTTCCCTTTATGCCGTCAATCTTTTTCTTCATGACCAAAATTCTCACAAATGGCCACATTGAAGAATGTTTCTTTTCTTCTTTGATGATGGAATCTTTGCTAGATAGGCTCCCTCCACCATCTTTTTACTTTCTTGATTTCTCATTGCCCTTCTTTGCTTGGTTAGCTTCTCTCTTAATTATTCAAAGGTTCCTCAAGATCTTTGAGAGTTCTAATACCATGTTCGAAGTTTTTAATAAATGTATAAGATAAGATAAGATAAAAAGAATTTGTAACAATGGATTTTTTTTATTATAACATCATAATAGTGAAATTGGTTGCCTTATATAGGCAAAATACAAAAATCTTAACAACTGTTAAATAGAGACTTCAGCCAATAAATCTAGCTTATAGGATAAAATTAAAACACAAACAAAAGACCTATTCAAAAGGAATTTGAACAGCTCTACAAATTTGAATTAATTCCCAACAAGAGGGAGCCTGTTTGGCAAAGGTTTCGTCGTCAAAGAAGAAAGAAAACATCCCTTAATGTGACAATTGTGAGAAGTTTGGTTTTGAAGAGAAAGATTGCTAGCACAAAGGGAAGTCTTGATGCTTTAGGTGTAAATGATTTGGACATTTGAAAAAAGATTGCAAGTTTAACAATGAAGAACAAGCAAATACAGTGAAAGTGACTGAAGAAGACAACTTCTTCTAGTTGGTGAGAAGTGCACTAAGACACATCATAAAGAGAAGTGCTCTATGGAGGTAAGTAATGAGAAAGGTGCTTATGTTGAAGAATAGAGAGAAGTGCTCTATTGAGAAGACTGAAAAGAAGTGCTTTAAAGAAAAAAATTGTGGAGAGATGTGCTTTATGCCCATGAATTCTTTTTTACAATTTTGAATTAAGGGGAAATGTTAGGAATTAATTCAAAATTGTAAATTTGTTAAAATTCCTTTTGAATAGGTCTTTAGTTTGTTTTTAATCTTATCTTATAAGCCAGATTTATTGACTAAAATCTCTATTTTAACAGTTATTGAATTTTTTGTATTTTGTGCAATCAAGTTAATTATTCCGATAATATAATAAAACGTGAGTGTTACTTATTCTTTTACCTTATCTTATCGTATACATGTTTATCTTCTATTTTTTTTAAAAAGCTTCAACAGTCAAAAGGCAGAAATGGTTTCAATAGTCTGAAACTTCGAAAGAAACACGACGTGAATCTTGGGATGTCTTCATATTTCTCAGGGGCTGTTCCTAAGGATGGTGCATGAAAACTTAAGAGAGAAACTCTATTAAATTAAACTGCAAATATATACTTGAATATCAACGGTCTTCCAAATCTACAAATGCAATTTTCTTTTTTTCCTTGTTCATGGAAACACACAGAAAACTTTCCAACCACCACCAACATAAAAGATACGAGTTGGGTAGTCATTATAAATTAGAAACTGGAGACTTGTCGTTCTTGTTGGAACGGGGAAAGAAAAGAGTTAATTATGCTTATGTTCAACATGCAAAGGACCTAGAAATTGCAGTGATAGTGATCTGTCCATGCATCTCCGATTCTTAACGCGGTTTTACTGATTGTCAACATCACTATGTCTGCTTCCTGGAAACTACATTGAGGGTGAACGAAGAAGTTAATTCAAGAGCCAAACTCAACACCGGAATATCAGGGATCCTAGGATGCTTGCGATTATAGTACTCGTATACTATGGTTGGTGCTTGGCCCTTGTGGTAATTAAATTTTCGTAATTGTGTTTGTATTATTCTTGATTATACCTATATCTTGTAATTGTTTTTGCAATTTAATTAGAGTTTGGCAAAAAAAATTGGGATGAACTCGATCCAAATTGATTTGAAGTCATCGAACAAATTAATTTTGATCAAATTTTAAATAAGACTCGAGCTTGGATAATTTTTTTAATAAAAATTCGAAATTCAATTTGAATAGACTTGAAATCGAATTTTAACCTAAAATATGGTTCGATCTCTTTAAGTTAAATTCAAGCTTATAAAAAATTTATGTCCAGTGTCAACTATAAGTGTAACTAATAATTTACAATTCAAAATATTGATTTATACATAGAAATAATAATTTCTCAATATATAACAATTTTTGAAGACCTATTCTATCTAAATCCATATAAGCTTATTTATAGAAGTTATATAACTTGTATATTGGCATAATTTTTGGTGAAGTACTTCTATGTCATATAAAATTTAAGGAGATTGTATATGGAAATATTGGTTGTTGGACCAACTAGAATTGTTTATGTAAGTTTAATACTTTAGAATTGCAAGAAATGTTTATTGGAAAAATTGTCAAAGGATTTATATATAATATAGAGTTGGTAGAAGGTTCACGCACAATTCAAACTTTAAAGTAAAAGTCATATACTTTTGTAGTTTAAGAAACTTTGAAAAAATTTCCCGATCTTTTAAATTTTTGAAAAAAAATATTATAATTTTCAGTTCTCTAAAAACACTCATTTTCTTAAATTTCGGCTAAAAAAATGAAGAAATACATATAATATGAATATCAAATATGAACTAATCAAATGTCACTAATATAATAACCTAATTTAGCTTTTAAACTCATCTCCAATGAATTAAATTTGACTTAAATAATTTATTATAATTATTAAGGCTTTTAAATTCATCTCCAATGAATTAAATTTGACTTAAATAATTTATTATAATTATTATGATAATTATAATAAATTATTTATTTGTGCCAAATTAAATATTTCGGTTTGAGTTTGAAAGCTGTGAAGAATCATTATATAAATATCATTTAATTAATTTACATCTGATGTTCACTACGTGTTATGTAGTTATTTTTTATCGAAAGTTTAAGATAAAGGACTTTTCTAGAAAATTGAAAGCTAGAAGGAGTTTTTTTGAGAATTTAAAAATTATAATTTTTCTATGATTTCTTAACTTACATGGGATGTTTGTGTCTTTTACCCTAAATTTTAATCTTTAAATTCAGGAGACCTAATTCAAATTGATTAGAACTGAACATAAACATGAATTTTGGCTCAAAGTTTGAATTTTAGCCTAAAATCCAATCAATCTCAAAATTGTATGTTAGAGCCTAACATAACATAAATTTCATCTTGGTTTTAGCTCGATTCATTACCAATTCTAAACAAAAGAGAGAACAGAGAATCATTAGAAAATTTCATCATATTTAAATAGATAATAAATTATGTGTATTGAGATGACCACACAACAACAACAAAAACACATCCTGCTGAAACATGTAGTTTGGGGAGGTTCAATAGTACGCAGTCTTTTTTGATAAATAATAGTAAGCAGTCTTACCCTTATCTAATAGAGAAATTGTTTTCAATAGACCCAAATGTAATGCAAAATAATGATTATATAAAATATAAATAAATACATATAAATAAAAATATAAAAATATGTAATGCAATACATAATACAGTGCATATAAAACGTGATAAAAGATTAACAATAAAAGATAAAATAAGTAAATAAATACACCAATCAGAGAAAAGACAAGTATAAGAATAAATAAAACCAGTCATGACAAGAAAGTAACTAGACGAAGCAAGAAACTGGCATTATAAAGATGACAGTTTTAACAAAACTTATATACAAGAAATTGCTTAGGCTAAGTAACTAAGAGGAAAGTATTACTTAATTAAAATATTAAGGCTAACTATAAAATGAAATATTTGAAGTAAAATGTTTAAAAGAATTAAGAGAACAAGGAAGGTTACTCTATGTGAGATCCTTTATTTGTCTCTTAGTACGTCAAAATTTTCTATTACAAGTCATGTCCTCGGTAAGTTCCATCAAGGCTATATCATTTTTGATTACTTCCCCCAGTTCTTCTTAGGCGTTCCTTTTTTCCCCCAGTTCATTCTTAACCACACATTAACTTTTAATTGACTAATTATATATTAATTAATCATAAAAATATATAAGTTTTTGAAAAATTCTAGACTAAAAATGGTGATTAACCATAAAAGTAAATAAAATTTTATTTTCAACCCCTAAGATTACTATTTATGGAACCATCTTCTTCCTCTGTTCTTCACCACTAGTGACTCTAATCGACCAACCATGTATACCAATCAACTCCTCGCTTCGAGCCCATCACAATCATAACTATTTTACCTCACAATAACATCAAATTAATCATCATAAAAATAGAGAAGAAAAATAAAAACACTCAAATATTTGATTTATCACCTCCAATGAGTCTTACTAACCACCAGCACCAGCACCACCAGCATCGTTAGACTCCCCTTGACATATGGAGTAAAACTCCTATGGTTTTGTCGTCAGTCACTGCCTGTATCGTTTCCAATTAATGAAAATAGAGGTTAAGGCTTTGAAATAATTTTCTTCAATTCATTAAGATTGGATGAGAATATGAGTTTCTTGCATTTATAAAAGTTATTATAGTCATTAAGAGCTTTCATTTGGTTAAAAATCATTGAATTATGAGATTGAAAAATTTTTCAATAGCAAGTGGAATATTCTAGTCGCTAGAGATATTGTTCTAACGACTTTTCTTTTAGAAAAATTATGAAAAAATTCTATAAATTGTACTGATCATTTTTGTCTAAGAGCAAAATTCATAACAATTTTTTTGAAAATTAAGAATACATATATTATAGATGAAACTATATTTATGTTATAGTGGGAACAAGGCTATTCGCCTAGGTTCATAATTGACAAAAAAGTCAAAAAAAACCTATCTAAAAGGAATAGCAAATCAGATGTTAATGGTGAGCAAAAGAGAAAAAAAAAAGACTATAAACTCCATCTACATTATATTTCCACGGAAAGGTGGTGTTGCACATTTTGAGCATAGATGTAGGCTTTGATCTGATTGACTATATGGTCCACAATCTGATACGGCGGGTCTTGTTTCAAGACAGTGAATCGCTTGCTATTCCTTTCTTGCCAGATGCTGTAAATACTAATGGTAAAGGCGGCTCAGAAGAGTGTGGCGTTAGGGACTCCGTTTTGTGATTTGCAAGTAACCCAATTCAACACTTGTTCCTAATTGTAGCAACCTTTATTAGCCGGTAGTAGATGTAGTAGTTAGCTCCAAATAGCCCTGGAGAAATTGTATAGGAAGAAGAGATGATCTCTATCCTCCATAACCATATTACAAAGGAGGCATGTATCATTTACACTACCTTTCCATTGACTCAAGGTTTTTAAGTGATTCTTGATTGCCAACCAACTGATAAAGGAGGACTTAGGATAAAGAGCGTTCTTCCATAAGAGAGACCACAATATGAGAGATGGGCAAAATTTGTGACAAGAATAGTTAGAGTACATACCATTCGAGGTAAGCCCCCAGATAATGTCACCCTCAGTCTTTATCTCATTTAGTGGAGGTAAGTAATCAAGAAGAGAGTGAAAAGCCTTTGAAATTGCCTTGCCATGCACCATTCTCAATCAGGGAGGAAACCTTGAGATTCAGTGATATTCTATTCCTTAGTCACTGAAATTTTGGGAACCTGTACAAGATGGTTGTTAGGAAGCCAATTATCAAACCAAATCCATGTTTTGTCTCAATTGCCAATTTTATGTTTAACGCAAAGAGATATAACATCCCTCAACTTCATCATCTGCTTCAGAATCTCTTCTTTTGTAAAATCAGCTTGCCAAAAGTTAGTATGCTTCAAGTAATATTTATGGATGCATTTAATCCACAAGGCTTTCGCATCAGTATAGATTCTCCAGAGTTGCTTACACATTAAGAAATTATGCATAATGGAAATGGAGTGATACCAAGGCCTCTATGCTTCATTGGAATAGTAACTTCACACCATTTAATTCAAGCATTGTTAGAATTATCAAGTTTACGTGACCATAGGAATTTCTTCATTAGTCGATCCATCTCCTTAATGGCTTTTCTAAGCAAAGCAACATGCACAATCCAATGAAAATGAAAATTGTTGATAACAGAGATAATAAGAGTGATCCGAGCAGTATAGGAAAGAAATTGGTTTTTCCATGCCATCATCTGATGTTTCAGCTTGTCAAGAATAGGTGTACAATATGAAAATTTTAGCTTATAGGCTGTAATAGGAAGTCCCAGATAATATAAGGGAGTTGGGAGAGCATTCATCCCAGTAATCCAATGGATGACATCCCTGTTGTGTACATCATGTGAAGTATATATGCTGCTCTTAGTTGGATTGTGTTTTAGGCCAAACCACATAGCAATAGAAGCCATAAATTGGATCAAAATGTTAACAGAGTGTTCATTAGCTTCACATAACATAATCAAGTCATCAGCATACATTAGATATGTAAGATTGATATCCCTACAGTTATGATAAAACTTGAACCCTCAATTGCAAGATATAAGATTGTTGATAAGCTTGGAGAAGCCCTCCATAACAAGGGTAAACAAATATAGGGACAAGGGATCATCTTGTTGAATTCCCTTACCTATTTTAAAAGGCTTTGTAAATTAAAATTCATAGAAAGTTTATGTTGGACCCCGAATTTTCTTAGAATTTATTGTATTAAACTAACAAGCATGAATATAAGTTGGAATTTATGAATTAGAAAATTTTTGGAGTTCATATGGTTATTTATTATTTTCGTATGTTGGCATGAATGGAAAGTATAGAATAAAAATGAAGATAGGGAGATAGTAGGAATTAGATGTAATAAGGAAGAGTAAGATGGGAAATTAAAAATTTTGTCTTAAGCTAATAAGATGAAGAAGAGAAGAAGAGTCGTGAGTGTTAAGAAAGAAAAAAAGAGAAAGTTATCGAAGAAACTAGAAGGAGAGAAGGAGAAACCGAAGCAAGGAGAAAGAAGAAGGAGAGAGCAAGGAGAAAAAAAAAGGAGAAAGGAAAGAAAAGGGTTTAGCTGAAAATTTTTAGGTATTTCCTATCTTTTCTTCTTCTTTAGTAGAAGAAGGAAGTAACGAAGATAGGTGATGTAATGAAAATGAAGATAGAAAAAGAAGAGGAATAAGAAAACTATGTTCTTAGATTTCTTTTGAGAACTTAAGTATATTTTAGTTTTTAGTTAGAGAAATCAAGAATAGGTCAAGCTTAAGCTCATTCATGGATAGTTAGGTTTAAGGAAAACTTCATGCGTGTGTGTTGATTAAATGAAAATATATTTTTTTTGAAGGGAATCAAGCTAGTCAAAGTCAAAAGCAAGGAAAAGAGCAAGCTTGATCTTGGAAGTATTAAATAAATAGGTGGGTAATATGTTTATAGTTTTTGTGATGATGGGTTGAAATAATTGTGTGTATGTATGTTAAATATGTTTGTTTTTACTTATTGTGAATGTGGAAAAAATGTTCTATGAATGTATATAATGTTACTTTGTAAGAATTATGTTGCTTTTGTGTTAATGAAAAACAAAAAATTTAAGAAGCATGAATATGTTATGAAATGTATGAGCATTGAAAATTTGCTTATATGGGCAAGAGAGGAATCCATTTCGTTAGTCACATGCACGATAACCTATAGCCTTCTCCTGGCTGCTCGCTTGAGGCCACGAGATCCTAAGAAATTGGACTTGTTTTATTTCACGGTGTAAACTTCAGTTTCTCCGTTTCGTTCCACGGAACTCTTAGGCCATTATGTTTATGCATTGCATCTTGAATTGTTGAGTATATAGCATAATTGAGTTTCATGGTTTGATTATAAATTGATTTTGTAATCTGATTTGTGAGATGAAGTATTCCATGTTTATGTAAAATTATCAAATTTAGAATGTGATTGTTGTGATCTGTTGTAATTCAAAATAATGCTATATATATATATATATAGGAATTGTGTCTAGTTCATTATCACTGGCTATAAACATATTAGCCACTGAGCTTCCTAGCTTACCCCATAAAATTTCCACTCCTCAGGTGAAAAATCAACATATCATACTGAGCCTTGCAAAGTTTTAGCAATCTCGAAGAAATCCAGATTTTTTGAAACTAAGTTAGTGCGGATCATTTTTGGTAACTTTAGAGGCATATCAACATAAACATTTCTGATTGTATTTTGAAATTATGATATTGGTGTGGCTTCTGATATGAAGTATGAAGATGTGTATCAACTGTGTTTGTTGCAAGTTATAGTGAAAGTCACAGAGTTTCTCTTTTATATCTATCTGTGCAAATTCTCTCTTCTGTTAAGATGGCTTGGTGCTGAAAATAAATTTGTTAGATGTTGGGAGACCTTTGGATAGACTTATCTGAAGTAAATTGGTTAATAAAGAAGTTTTGTATGTATGGAATTGAAAGTTGGTTTTGGGTGTCTTTTGGAATTTGCAATAGAAATGTATGTGGACAGATGATTGAAAACAGAGAATAAGGATAAAATGTGAACTGAAACTTTAAGGAATAAACTGCATTGATATAGGCAGAATTAGGCCAAATTGTCTTCATAAAAGTTGTAGCTCTTTTCTTAGCTTTCCAACGATATAAAGTTTAAAAATTTTTGGATTTATGGATGGAAAGTTATGAATGTTTGAAGTTTGGTTGTGCGACTGGAAAGTCGCGGTCGTGCACGATCGCGACAATCCAATTTTTCAGGAAAGTCGCGATTGTTCACGAGCACGATCACGAAAATTCAATTTTTTGGGAAAGTTGTGATCATGTATAAGCACGATTGCAACAATCCAAAATTTTCAAGAAAGTCACGATCGTGCTTAAGCACGATCATGACACCTATCCCTCACGGGCATGAGAGATGAAACTCACGCTCATGACTTTCTCCCTTGCAATTTGCTTCTAATCCATTAATTCTATTATTATTCATTCACTTAACACCTAAATCAATTTATTTTATGCCCACTTTATGCCATGATATTTTTTTAATTAAATCATGGGGAAATTGTTTTTGCTTATTCTATAAATTTTATTTAATTATATAATTATTTAGTAAATTATTTATTTATTTTATTATTGATTTTTTATATTAATTCATGATTTCTTATAAGTTATTTTTCATGTCTAAAATTTTTATGACATTTTATTTTTTATTTAATTTAGAAAAGCCCCACCTTGAATTTCCATATTTAAACTTTAATTCAATTAAATCTTATAATTTTATTTTATTGATATGTTTCCCAAATTTATTTATTACTATTATTTCAAGAAATCCGAATCGAGACCCAGAGCCAACAGTTTAGGTTGGAACATGATCAAGGCCTGAATTGCCTAATTAGACCATACTAACATATCTAATGAGTCATAAGTTGCTAATTGAGCTTAATAACTTGTAAATGACACTGATTAAGATATCTTATTTCCTATTTTAAAGGTATGTCAGGAGTGAGGCTCATATCATAAGGTTTAGACTAATAAATACATTAATCAGGAAAGTTCATGTCTATCTACCAATGAATCCATACCCTCTATTAAGTATGGTTCTATATTAATATTATTGATGACATGTTAAGTCAGGATAGATGCCCCTATCCTTATGCATGTGAATATGATATGATATGATATATTTGAGTATTCATTATCGTGATGCCAATGCGAGTAATATCACGATATCTAAGCATATCTATACTAGTTTGAGTATCTATAATATGATATATATATATATATACTTACAAGTATATACATCAACATATGTAATTTGAGTAGTCATTATCGTGATGCCAATGTGAGTAATATCATGATATCTAAGCATATCAATACTAGTTTGAGTATCTATAGCATATGACATACATTTGTGATGGTCCTCACGTGACTAAGTGCTTATTTGAGAAATTGCTGATTGATATTTAGTTTGTGTGGATGTGTTTGATTGTGATTGTGGAGGAGGAAAAATCTGTAGGACATGTCATCTGATGGGTATGCATCAGGACTAGATGCACACTAGTTTAATTATGAAAGATGATTTTGATATGACATTGAGATATGATACAAACCAATCTTGGTTGATGCTTGGTGACAAACTCATTTAGCCAATTATCTTTTTATATCTTTTGGATGAGTTTGTCACTCAAAGTGATCTTTTTGGCGTTATTTGAACATTATTTGAATTATTGTGCTTTACATTTAATTTGTGCCTATAAGGACAAAAATTGTAGTATTTTGGTTTAACTATGATAAATTAATTTTTTGGACAATTGATGCTACATTATTTGTAATTTTTATTGTAGGGTATTTGATAAATTAAAGAAAAAAGAAAGAAAGAGTAAGTAGTGGTGATATAAAGCATTAAAATAGTTAGAGAATGGACTAAAAGAAAATGACAACGTTGCAATGGGACATTGAAGAGGAGAAAACGACCCAGTGAAAAGAAGCTTGCAAGTTGAAGGGGTTTTGAAAATCTAAGGAACAAACATGTGACAAAAGGAAGTGGCTTGTATGGGACGTGGACCAAGAAGGGAGGAATTAGTAGACAAAGAAGGAGACAAAAGTAAGTGGCTTGTAACTAATATGAGTGCGTGGACCAAGAGGAATGCAGTGGTAAGTGATTTGTGTGGTCTTAGTTAGGTGCTCTGGCTAAAATAAGAAGAAAAACATCATGCTGTGCGTGAGAAGGAAAGCATAAAGTGAGAAGTAGGAGTTAGTAGTGGCGAGTAACGTGTTTTGCGTGAGTGTGTTGGAGAATAAAAATAAAACGTGTTGACTTGTGCTATAAAGAAGAGAGGGCAGACGTGAGAAGCAACTGTTGTAGTTGACGTTGTGCGTATGTGTGTGGCTTGGCTGTGGTGTGTGCTTAGTGTGCTATGTTGTCTTCGAAGTGCAGCAGTGCGTGAAGAGGGAAAAATAACGGAGAGTGGCAGCTGGTGTTGATGTTGGCTTGTGAGTAGCCAGGAGAAAAATAAAAGAGGAGGTGGATGTTTTGTGAGTGGGCTGGAAAAAGAAGAAAATAACGTGAAGTGCAGTTGGATTTTCGTGAGTGTGTGCTGCCTTGTGCGACGATTATTGGAGGAGCTTCGAAGTTGCGTGGACAAAGAGCAAAAACAAAAGGAGATTGCGTGAAGAGCTGTTGCGGTGTTATGAGAGGCTGCTAGTGAGTTAACGTTGGTGTGCAGCTGGCGTGAGAGAAAAAAAGGAATAAACCTTTGTGTAGTGGGCTTGTGAGTTACGTGAATGTGCTAGTTGTCTGAGTTGCGTGGAGAGAGGAGCAAAGAGCAAAGTTATTTACTCACTTAGCCACAGTGTGAGAGTTGAGCTGCTGGTCTGTGGGCGTGCATGACATAGGCGTGAGTTGGTGGTCTGGTTGCATTGGCTTAGGAAGAAGATAGCAAAATCAGAAAGAGCCAACGTGAGAGGCACAAGTTGGAGGACGCATAAGTGAACCCCAAGAGATTCAGACCATTATTCTTACACATTCCATG
>JAOSBN010000006.1:39428587-39447052 GCA_027563595.1 Erythroxylum suave | reverse complement strand
TTGCCCCTATAAACACAATTTAAATGTAATGCACAATAATTCAAATAATAATCAAATAATGCAATAAAAACTAATTAGTGTGACAAAAACTCTTCCAATTGATATGAAAATATATGTAAATAAATGAGTTTGTCATAGCCTTACGACTATATAAGTATAGTTGCAGGGTTGGGTCATTAGTGATGCTTAGCTCCTCGCAGCCATTCGAGGTATAATATTGTTAAGATTTTCCCTTAGAGACTAAGGCCTTACAGATATTCCTTCCCCGATTTACAGTGTATTGCATGTGAGTTATCATGAATCATATATGTGTATTTATACTAATATAAAGTGTATATTATGTTAGCATGTCACTGGTTATCATGGGGAAATATGGACTTGGTAAGATTTGACTCCCCTCAAGTCTACTTTTTAGGTCAGTTATCACCATTTTTGTAGTAGTGACTTCGAGAAGCATCAGCTACAATATATCTACTTCTATTTATACTTTTCATTTGTTTTCACTTGTACTTGTACTTGTACTTGTACGTGTACTCATGTCTACAGTGATGTGATTTAGTATGCTTTTTTTTTTACGTACGTTAACATTATTATACTTCATTATGCTATACTTTCGTGTGCTCAAGTTGTCACTTATTTTTAAAATATTGCATTTATTCCTATCACTAGAAGTCAAACTTACGTGTGATCTGAGGGCTTCAACTTTCGAGTTTCATCTACTCATTCAAATTGTGACGAGAAAATAGGAAGAAAATGACTTAGAAGTCATATAGGTCAATAATGTGCAGGAATAATTTAATTATATAAGTTAGCAGTAATCATAAAAATTACTAAAACAATATTATTCATGTAATTATACAAGAGGATTAATAAAGTATCAAAAACGGTGATCCTTTCTTTAGTCTTGGTACATCAGTGTCGTCCTCTTTTAATCTCTGCTTAAATAATTTAAAAGGAAAGAACACACAACATTCCATGACCTATTCTAAAATATAATTCTTTGAATAAAAATAACCGTTAAATAATGTTATCTTCCAAATTTTATAAGTTAACTCTCAACATTAATCTTTTAAAAAATTTTATTGTATCAATAAACTCTTATCTTTTTCGTATATTAACTAATAAATTATGTCCATCAAATTAATTTTGTTCGCATATATCAACGTTAACTTTAAACATATTTTGGCGGACTGTGTTGCATATGTTCTCTAATTGCGTCCTCGTGGCTTCTGTAACACAACTACTTTCTCTATTATAATATTTTACTTGTCTAGAAAAAGAGAAAAAGAAGAGACAGAGAGACGACGCACAGGCTAGAGCAAACAGCACTTCACTAGGGATCTTTGAAACCGCACGTCTTCAAAAGTTGGTTGACTGCTAAACTCAGCGTTCACATTACGATTATGATTTGTGTTACCTGCAACTACCTAAAAATTTCTCAGGGACTGTTTCTAAGAATGTTACAGGAAACTTAAGAGAAGCTGCACTTTCCTTTCCTCTTTTTAAAGTGCAAATACTTGAACATTACCAGTCTTCCAAGTCTACGATATACATGAAATGCCTTCATTCTTCTTTTCCTTTTCATGGAAACTCAGAGAAAACTTTCCAACCACCACCAACATATATGATACGAGTTGGGTTTCGGAAACTGGAGACTTGTTGGAACGAGGAAAGAAAAGAACTAATATCTTAGAAAAGGCAGCGATATCGTCGCGGTTATTAAATCCTCACAGCTGGTTGTATTTTGTAACTTAGTTACATTGGTTCTTGTTAGGGAAAATGCCCTCGGATTAGATACCGGTTGAATTTAATAGCCCGAATTTTAATTAAAAAAATAAAGAAAAGACAAAATAAATGGGACAGGACACAAGGATTTACATGGTTTGGTCAATGTGACTTACGTTTATAGCTGGAGGGTGATCCAAATTTACTAATATGTGAAGAATATATAAAAGTAAAATGGCTAGAACAAAAGGCTTTTAAGACCTCATCAAATATATAGAAAAGAATTGAAGAAAGAATGAGAGGATTGGTTTTTTTTTGGTGCAAGGGACTTGGCAGTTTAACCCCTCTATTTATAGTGCAAAACTTGAGCTTCCGTCCAAAAGGATTTTGTCAATTTTCCTTCGATCTCTTTGCAATCTTCGCACATGAAAATCTCACTAGAAACACGATTGAAGAGTTTTGGCCAAGCATGGCCAAAAAATGAAGTCTGCCTTGGCCAACAATCTTTGACTCACGAGGGGCCAAGATATTCAAAAGCACCTTTAGAAATTTTCAAAACTCCACCTTCAGTTGAGAACTTGCATCCTTGAGAATCGAGAGTGCCCAAAGAAATGAGATTTTTCTTCATATCAGGAATATGTCTAACGTCAGTGAGTATTCTAATGATACTATCATATATTTTGATCCAGACTGTACCTTTATCAACAACTTTACAGGTAGCATTATTACCCATCAAAACAATTCCACTATCCAATGACTCATAAGTAGAAAAATACTCCCTGTCCAGACTCAAGTGGTAAGAATAACCAGAATATAAAATCAACTCCTTATTAGACCTGACTTTATCTTTTGTGGCTACAAAGATAATTCTCACATTCTCATCTACTGCTACACTAGCTTCGACGGTATTTCTGTTATTCTACTCAATTTTATTTTTCTCCTTATATTTCAATTTATAGCAGTCAGCCTTTATATGTCCATTTTTCTTGCAATAACTACAAATTTTATTTCTATGTATGGATTTTGACTTGCCTTTGGATCTACTTCTTTCAAAATCTCTATTTTCCTATCTACCCCTTACAAATAGTCCCTCTGCCTTACTTCCACTAGTCTCCCCAGTGATGTCCCTATCAATCTGCTCTTTTAACTTTAATGCAGACTTAATACTATTATATGAGATTGACTCTTTCCCATAAACCATAGTATCATGAAAATATTTAAAGGACTGGGGTAGGGAACATAACAATAATATGACTTGATCTTCATCCTCAATTTGTACATCTACATTCTTCAAAATAAAAAATAAGAAAATCAAATTTATCTAGATGTTAAAAATTTGATGTGCCTTCTGTCATCCTCAACATGTACAACTTCTGTTTCAAATAAAGCCAATTTTTCGCCATCTTTTTCATGTACATGGCTTCTAACTTGTCCCACATACCTTTAGCTATGCTTTCATCAGCTACCTCCTGCAAAACCTCAATAGAGAGATTCAATATGATGGTTGATCTAGCCTTTTTATCTAGACCTATGAATTTATTTGACGTCATACCTACTGGCTTTTTCTCCATTTCATCAAGTGCAATCTCACACCCATCTTGAATTAAAATGGCCTGCATCTTGAGCTGCCACATACTGAAGTTAATGCCCTGGTCAAACTTTTACATAGAAGTCTTCGTTATCGTCATGATGGCTAAATATTGATATTCTGACTTTTTTTCAACAAGTAGGCCCCACACATGAAATCAGATAGCAGGCCCCACAAAAGCATGGATGAGGGCCCCAAAGACAAAGTTGGGACGTGGGCCCCACAAGTAAAATTGAACTTGGTTTACAAAAACGAGGTAGTGGGCCCCACAAGATAAAACCGAGGCTGTGGGCCCCGCAAGTAAAATTGAACTTGGTTTACAAAAATGAGGTAGTGGGCCCCACAAGATAAAACCGAGGCTGTGGGCCCCGCTTAGACTCACAATAAAATCTAATTTAATTTCTGATATGGAGGAACCACCTTAATAGCAACCACAAAGCATACGATAAGTTAGAGCAAAAAGAGAAACTCTGATACTAGTTTGTTAGGGAAAATGCCCCCAGATCGGATACCGGTTGAATTTAATAGCCCGAATCTTAATAACGAAAATAAAGAAAAGGCAAAATAAATAGGATAGGACACAAGGATTTATATGGTTCGCTTAATGTGACCTACGTACATAGCCAGAGGGTGAGCCAAATTTACTAATATGTGAAGAATGTATAAAAGTACAAAGGCTGGAACAAAAAGCTTTTAAGACCTTATCAAATATACAAAAAAAAACTGAAGAAAGAATGAGAGGATTGGTTTTGTTTTTGGTGCAAAGGACTCAACAATTTAAGCCCTCTATTTATAGGGCAAAACTTGAGCTTCTGTCTAAAAGGATTTTGTCAATTTTCCTTCAATCTCTTTATAAACTTCGCACATGAAAATCTCACCAAAAACACATTTGAAGACTTTTGGCCAAGCATAACCAAAGCCTGCGTTGTCCAACAATATTTGACTCGTAAGGGGCCAAGACATTCAATACTCAATAGTTCTTTAGATTAGTTGACTTTCTCTCTCTTACCTGTATATAAGTTGTACTTGTAACAACGTTTTAGAGCGAGTGAATGTAGTTTCATTTTTCTCCACATTCAGTTTATATCATTCTTCTTTCCCTCTTCTCTCTATTGTGTTCCTTCACATAGTATCAGAGCTTTTGGGGCTCTAGGGTTCCATTCTTCAAATCCTCGGGACCCTTTTTTTTTTCTTGATTCCTTTTTCAACCCTCTAATCGATTGTTCGATTGAGGCTTTCTGTTTATTTCGATCCTCTCCTATGTTCTTGATTGATCAGAAATATTGGAAGATGAGTTCACCAGCCTCTTCGATTTCATCTATTTCACTTGGAAAAGATCCTTCAACTCTTTATTTTGTTCATCGTTCTAACAATTTCACCACAATGATTGCACAACCAGAGCTTAACACAAGCAATTATGCAACCTGGAGCAGATCATTTGTTCTTACTCTGTCTATATGCAACAAGCTAGGGTTTCTAAACAGATTTATTTCCAAACCTGTCAATCCAACTTATCCTCTCTTCCCTGGCTAGATTAGAGGTAATAATCTAATCATTTCTTGGCTCCTTTAATCAATATCACCTTCGATTGCATCGACAGTCTTCTACATTGATATTGCCTCGAGGATTTGGGAGGTGTTGAAGAAGAGATTCGACCAACTTGATGGTGTTCGAGTATGTAAGTTGCAGTATGAAATCTCTGTAGCTCGTCAAGGTAATAGACTAATGGATGCTTATTATATTGACTTGAATGTTCTCTGGGAGGAATTACGGTAGTACAAGTCAATTCCACATTTAATTGTAAATGTGGCAACTGCAATGAAGAATGTTTCCTAACTTTTATTCTTAATCATGACAAAGAATGTTTCCAACCTTTTGTTCTAATTCACTCAAAAGAAGTTCCATAAACTGTTGAATTTGTTAGATGAAAAACCACAGCCTCATATACTAGGTTCTTTGTCAGCTAAGAAACAAGGTCAAGCATCTGCTTCTACTAGTATTTCCAATAACCATCCTAGTCAATCCTACCCAACTTTTGGAGGTAATGAATTTTTTAACCCTTGTGTTTACAGTGCAATTTCTCTACCTAGAAATCAATATAGAGATGTTTCTCAAAATAAACATGTTGATAAGTTCTGGATAGTAGACTCTGGTGCAACAAATCATATTTGTCGTGATGTCACTTTGTTTACTTCTTGCCATCCAATTTCTCATCAATTTGTGTCACCTCCTGATGGTACTAAAGCTTCTATTTCACATGTTGGAATAGTTCAGCTAGGACCACATTTTGTCCTTAGGAATGTCCTTTGTGTGCCTAGTTTTGGTTATAGTTTGTTATCCGTGAGACAGTTATCTTCCTCTCTTGCCTGTGTTTTCATCTTCTTATCTGATTCGTGCATTATTTAGGGCTTGTCACCATGGATGAGGATTGGAAATGCTAGACAAATGAGGGCTTGTACTTTCTTGAACAAGATTCCGTTTAGCTTTCCTCTTCACGTGGTGCACCTGAAGTCAATCCTTTTGTTTCTCTTGTTTCTAGCAATTCTTGTACTCATAATAAGGCAGCCAATAATTTTTTGCTTGGCACTATAGATTAGGACACATTTCTAATTCAGTCTTGAAAGAGATCCAAGATATTGATCCATCTATTTCTGTTTCTTGTAACATCTTTTGTGAGACTTGTGCCAAAGCTAAACAAAAACATCTGCCATTTCCTGCACATAAACAAAGTACTTCAAAACCTCATGATTTGGTTCATTGTGATGTTTGGGGTCCTTATACTGTTGCAGCTCTTGGAGGTTTTCATTATTTTCTCACATTAGTAGATGATTTCACAAGAGTAATAAGGGCTTATCTCATGAAATTTAAATCAAATGTTGAGTTTCTTGTGCCCTCTTTTTTCAATTTTGTAAAACACAATTTGGCCATATCATCAAAGAATTCAGAACAGATAATTCTCCTAAATTTACTATGACTTCCTTCTTTGCTCAACATGGAATTTTGCATAGCCATTCTTGTGTCCAAACACCGCAACAAAATGTTGTAGGTGAACATAAACATCATCATCTTCTTGCAGTTGCTCTAGCTCTTTTACTTCAATTTGGTTTGCCTCTACAATTTTGGGGAGAGGCTGTTTTGACAGCTTCTCATATCATCAATAGGACTCCTTTTGTTCTTCATTTCAAGACTCCTTATGAAAAACTCTTTCACAAAGTGCCAAATTATCCATGTTAAAGGTTTTTGGTTCCCTCTGTTTTGCATCTACTCTAAAAGCTCATATAACAAAATTTGCTCCTAGGTCAAGGACCTGTGTATTCATTGGGTATCCTTGAGGAGTGAAAGGTTTTTAATTGTATAATATAGATAAGAAAGAAGTCTTTATGTCTCATGATGTTATTTTTCATGAAAGAATTTTTCCCTTTCTCAAGTCACAATCAACTTTGTCCTATTCTTCTTGCCCAACATCTTTTCTTGTTGTACCTTCACTTCCTTTTGATAAAGTTGCATCAAAATTTACAATAAGTCTTGTATCACCTACTTTATCTTGTGAAATGCCTACTATTGACTCTTTAGAATCCTTATCTATAGCACACACTTCACCATAACCACCTCATGCCTTGTCCCCATCTTTATAGCCCTTTTCAGTCCCCTCCTCACCTGTACCCTTTCACTAGCCTAACTCATTACCCAATGCTAGATTTCTTCGTAAACAGATAAGCCTTTACATAAAAGTACTAGACCTAAAACTCCACCAAAATACTTGAATGCATACAACCACACATTTCCCTCTATTCATTCAGTAACCTATCCCATTGAGCAATACCTTTCCCCTTCTTTACTTTCCTCACCTTACAGAGCTTTCATTACCTCTCTTACTCATATATAATAACCAACCACTTATTATGAAGCTATTAAACATGACTACTAGAAGAAGGCTATGCTTGATGAACTTTAAGCTTTTGAAGACAATGGTATTTAGGAGGTGGTTTCTTTTCCACCAGGTCAACATACAGTGGGTGCAAATGGGTGTTCAAGACCAAGCTTAATGCAGATGGTTTAGTTGAAAGGTACAAAGCTCGACTGGTTGCCAAGGGTTATAGTCAGATAACTGGATTTGACTATGAGGATACATTCAGTCCTATTGTCAAGCAAACAATAGTTAGGGTCTTCTTTGCTCTAGCACCCAAGCTGAATTGGTCTCTCCACCAGTTGGATATAAAAATTGCCTTTCATAATGGAAACTTAAGTGACGAATTTTTTATGGAGATGCCATTGGGTTATGAGTTAGAAGGGGGAACTTCATGATAGAATTGTTACTTATCGACTCAAAAAGTCCTTGTATGGACTCAAGCAAGCTTCTAAGCAGTCGAACACCAAGTTTATAGAGGCTTTGATAGAGACTAGTTTTGTCCAATCAAGGTACGACTACTCTTTGTTTACTTATAATGATGGGGGAGTTTTCACAACATTATTAGTATATGTAGATGACATTTGATAGGGAGCACTTCAAATGTTGGTGTTTTTTTTTATCACCAAGTCACTGGAACAGAGATTCAAATTTAAGAATTTGGGTTTACCAAGATACTTCTTAGGGGTTGAGGTTGTAAAATTTTCTCAAGGGATATTTTTATCACAAAGAAAATGCACCTTAGTTCTTGTCACTGAATTTGAAGTACTTGGATCGAAACCAAGTCCTAGTCCTATAGAAATCAATCACAAACTGAGGCAAGAAAAAGAAGAAGTTCTTGAAGATGCTACAGTCTATAGGAAATTGGTTGGGAAACTAATTTACTTGACTTTCACTAGACTTGACTTATGTTATGCAGTCCATGTTTTGTCACAATTCATGGATAAAGTAGGTAAGACCCATATGAAGGCAGCCTTGAAGGTTTTGAAGTATTTAAAAGGCTCTTTAGGGCAAATTGTTCTTTTTGGTAAACAAGAAGACATGAATTTGAAGTGTTATGTAAACAGTGACTAGGGAAGTTACCCAGACACTAGAAGATCAATTTCTGGGTATTGTGTGGTTGTTGGAAACACCATAATAAGCTGGAAATGAAAGAAACAATATGTGGTAGCGAGAAGTTCAACAGAGGCTGAATATAGAGTTATGGCTATCGCTTTATGTGAGCTACTGTGGGTAAAAAAATTTGTTTGAAGACTTTGATTTTCCAGTAAACAAGAAGATGGATATATTCTGTGATAACAAGTCACGTACACAGCTTTGTAAGAATCCCATTTTTCATGAAAGAATAAAACATTTTAAGATGGACATTCACTTAATCCGAAAAAAAGGTAGCAGAAGGTTCAATTGAAGTTCATCACATACCTATTGAAAAACAGGTGGCAAATATTTACCCCAAAGCTTTGTGTAAAAAACAATTTGATTTTCTTAAGTCCAAAATGAGCATGGAGGTCAAGGATGCTCATCGTGTTTGTTCACAGTGGTGTTTCTATCCTTGCATCTTCGATTCTTAAAAGGGTTTTACTGATTTTCTTCGACATCACTATTTCTGCTTCTTGGAAACTACCATGAGTGTGAACGAAAAAGTTGATTCAAGTGTCAAACCCAACAAGGCAATATTAAGGATGTTATAATGCTTTTGAGTACACTTCTATCATGGTTGGTGGTTGGCTCTTATGGCATATTTTAGTAATTGTAATTGTATTTTTCTTGATTATACCTATATCTTGTAGAGTTGAATAAAAGATTGAAGATCGATTCAATTCAAACCAACCTAAATTGACCAATAGACAAAAGTCGATTTTAATCGAATTTTGAATCCAATTTAGTTTTAAATAAAAAAATTATAAACCTCGTGCACTTGAAATTTGACTTATATAAATTTGAAGATAAATTTTTTGAGATCTAACTTATAATAATTTGAAGTCAAATTTTGACTCTTAGTCTATAAAAAAATTATGTTACTGTTAACCATAAGTGTAACTCACATTTTGCAATTCAAGATCTTGTTGTATATTAGTATAAATATAAAAAATTTTAATACATATCATGTTATTCTACCTTCAAAAAGTGGTTAAGTTGAAAATGGATATCATTCAACTTATCTTTAAGATAAATTTTACAAAGCAAATATATGTAGAGGGGGGGTGAATTGTGTGTGAAATTTTCCAAGTTACTTTCAGTTCGTATAAAGACAGGGACCTTTTAAAATTTAAAACAATACGAGCTTGTCAAATGATAGAAGCTTATTAAATGACAGGAGCCTATTAGACAATCGGAGCCTGCTAAACAATAGGATCATGCTAAACGATGAATTCTGTTAAAACAATTTAAAATAAAAGGTGCCTGTTAAAATTGAAAGGAACCTCTTGCAAGTTGAAAAACATAAGGAGTCTATTATACAAGTGAAGAAGCATCTTGCAAAAATAAAAACACAAACAATATATTGCAGAATTTAAAAGTTAAAAAGAGAGAGGAATGACGCAATCAATTTATACTAGTTTGGCCTATAACCCAAGCCTACATCTAGTTCCCAAGTATTCAACTTGAGTGTTTTACTAAAATCCTAAGTAGTAATTTGACGAGCCTCTTCAAGCTCAAGAGTATATATTTGTCAAGGTTCTGCAACCTTCTAAACTAGTAGTATTTAGCTAGTCTCTACAAGCTCTCAACAAATGAAAATATAATTTGCTCGATATGAGCTTCTATGATCTCTCTCAAAAAGAATTTTCACTTTCTAAAGCACAAAAGATTTGATAAGAATATGACTTCCAAAAGTATTGATGTTATTGATGTAATTCAAGAGTCTGATATGTTTTTGCAAAAGCAGTGGCTCTTCCTTAAGTAGACATTTCCTTTAACTAGTCGTTGCTTCACTTGCATTCTTTGTAAAAATGGATGGATATACATCCGAATAACTTCGATGTCATCTTACCAAAAATCTTCCAATAATCATGGAGATAATATACAACCTTTATAATTAGTAGGATCTTTTCAGATCAACCATTTCTAATAATGTAAGTTCACAAAGATAGTTCCTGCAAGAAAGGAAGCGTATTTCTTATTATTTTATTTCCTTTTGAGAATTAACTTGTTAATAATAAAAGGAAATAAGTCCAATGATAACAAGATTCTTCCGGATATTGTGAAATAAACAAAGTAAGTTCATTAGAAAGGTTCCTACAAGAAAAGAAGCATTTCTCCTATGATTCTATTTCCTTTTAAGAATTAGACCGTTAATTGTATAAGGAAATAAATCCAATTTGAATTTTGAAATATTATGTGATTATTATCAAAATCATTAATAATAAACCTTGAGCTAACAAAATTTAACTTAGCAAATCATGTCTACAACCTTTGAAGATTTATTTTACCTAAATCCAAATTTCAATTTCATATGAAATCTAAGGAGCTTGTATATGGAAATTTTATTTATTGGACCAGTTAGAATGGTTTATATAATTGTTATTATTTGCAATATCACCATAAATGTTCATTGGAATATTTTTATTGGATGTATATATAATAAAGAAAAAGTAAAGTTAAGAGAAAAGTTAAGTTTAACGGGAGAGTTAACTGGTAAATTATAATTTAATCAAATGTTATCTTGAATTCTGGCACAATAAAAATATTTTGATTTTCAAATTCAGGAGACTAGTTTAAATCAACTAGAATCTAGCTTAAACTCAATAGAAACCCCAAATTTTAGTTCAAATTTTGAATTTAACCCAAAGTTAAATTAATCTCAAAGCTATAAATCAGGCTTAGGACTAAAATCTCAAACCTAAATTTTCTTTCCAATTTTATAAGGATATCAAAAGTAAGACCCCCTTCATATCAGATCGATAAGTACATCAATAAGGTAAGATCATATTTATATACCAATACCATACTCTCTATAAAGTATGATTCTAAATTAGTGTTATTGATTACACATTAAGTCAAGATGCCAATGCAAGTAATATCACAATATTTAAATATATGGATATAAATTTGGGAACCTAGCATACTGCATGTATTAATGATGATCCTCATATGACCGAGTGCTTGTTTAAAGAATTGTGTGATTGATATTTGGTTTGTGTGTGGGTGTGTTTGATTGTGATTGTGGAGGAGGAAAAATCTATAGGATGTGCCACCTAATGGGTATGCATTAGGAGTAGGTGCGCACTAGTTTGATTATAAGAGATGATTGTGATATAATATGGAGAAATGATACAGATTGATCCTGATTGATGCTTTTTGGCTCCAGTTGAATCCTCATTTAGCATGTATATTATTAACGTGATTGTGACTTTGGATGTATTGAATGAGGAATGGTCTGTTGGCGATGCTTAGTTCCCCACAAGGCTATTTTGGACTAAGAGAAACTTACAACTATATGAGTATAGGTGAATGGTTGGATTATTGGTGATGCATAGCTCCCTGCAGTCATTTAAGGTGTAGTATTGTGAGGTTTTACCCTTAAAGAATAGAGCCCTATATATTTTCCTTCTCCACGATTTATTGTGTATTGCATGTGATTTGTCAAGCATCATATGTGTTTATAATAATATAAATTGTATATTATGTGAGCATGTCATTGGGTATTGTGGGACAACATGGACTTACTTAGTAAGGTTTGGTTACTCTTAACTCTATTTTTTAGATTAGCTATCACCATCTTCATAGCAGTGACTGCAAGAAGATTCAATTACAATATATCTACTTTTGTGTATACTTTTCATTTGTTTTCACTTGTACTTGTACTCTAGTATCCACAGTGATAAGATTTAGTATGTTGAAAATTTTCCTTCTAATGCATGTTCACATTATTATACCTCATTGTGTTTCTACTTACGAGTGCTCGTGCTCTCACTTATTTAAAATTTTGTATTTATTTCTATCACTAGTAATCAGGCTTACGTGTGATCTGAGGGCTTCAATTTTTAAGTTTTAAGTACCCGTTTAGGTCATGACAAGAAAATAAAAGGACAATGACTTAGAAATCATATAGGCCAATAATGTGCAGGAATAATTTAATTAATATAAGTTAGCAGCAATCATAAAAATACTAAAATAATATTCAAATAATTATACAAAAGGATTAATAAAAGTATCAAAAACTGTGATCCTTTCTTTAATTTGGATATGTCAGTCTCGTCCTTTTTTACCCAAACCTTATGTATCAACAAGATTCTTACTAGGTATTGTTGTTTGTGTTTTATTCTCTCATGTATCAGCAGAATTCTTACTGGGTATTGTTGTTTTTGTTGTATTCTTGTCCTCTTTTAATCTCTGCTTAACTACTTTAAAAGAATCTACAAGGGAAGAACACACAACATCCAATGAACTACTCTAAAATAAAATTCTTTAAATAAAAAAAGAGCTATTAAATAATATTATCGTCCAATTTTTATAAGTTAGCTCTCAATGATAAATCTTGAAAAACCGCAGAGGTTAATAGTTTCACAAACTGACCGATTTTACGTAGTCATCTCTAGCACAACTAAAAACAAAAATCATTCAAAAGCAAAATAACAAATGATACAAAAAATTTGGTAATGCAGTTCAGCACTCCTTGCCTATGTCTGTAGGGCCCTTACCTAGATTAATTCTTTCACCAAAATACAATAGATTTACCTAAGGCTTTACTGAGCGGACGCCACTCAACCATTGACACTATCTCCCAATCTTACTTTTCGTGAAAGATTTTCACACCGAATAACATAACCAACTCGTTTTAACCTTGTTAGAGAATTTTTCTCTACTACTCTTAATGAAAGAAAATTTATAAAAATAACTCAAGTGATTAATCAACTAAGAAAAGAATAACAATACGCTTAAGATAAAAAGAAGACAACTTCCTAATCAGTTCAGCTCCTCCAAAACAAATATGGAAATTGTTCACAAAATATAGGCTGATTCATGCAAATTTCAGTACTAACTCACAGCTGCAGCAGGAACACATCACGCATTACAGGTCCAACAAATAAACCTCCACACAAGCACCAGCAAAAGCCACATTGTGGTGACCCACACACCTATGGCAAAACAACACCCTCACAGCCTTCACCACATCAAATACCTACCTACAATTAGAAGTTGGTCACACACTCACATTTTACGGCATAAAACACTCACGCTGCTCACATAGACATTAGCCGTAGGTCACACACATAAGCTGCATATGTTTATTGAAAATCACTTAATTTACAAGGTAAATTCCAACAATGCCCTTCAGTCGCCACATTCACGTAATACACCATAAGTTTTCATAAGATCCATATCTATTCAAGATAGGATTCCATACTATATAGAATATTATCCAAATAATTCTTTTTGAATTCAAGATAATAAAAATCTGATAAGTCCAATTTATAAAAATATGCTAAAATAAAATAAGTAGATATATACACCATATCTAACAATCTCCCCCTTTTTGGCATATTTGTCACAAATACTAAGTTCCCCCTAAATCACATAATTGGAAATATATATATATCAAATTCACAATTCATACGAACTCCCCCTCAATCCAACATCAAGTTCTAAAGAACATTCATAGTAACAATAATCCAATCATCCAAATTTCTCCCCCTTGGGACAAAAAGATGCCAAAAATTAAGCAAATAGTCACACTTATACCTTGAAGTCTCCCCCTGAATGGAACAGTCACCATAAACAATCTAATAACTCTCCCTTGGGACAACAGTGTCAAAACGAAGAATGCATTCAACACAATCAATCTCAACGAATAAAGAAACATAAAAAACCAGAGTAGGTGCAGTGGAAGAATCATACGCACGCCAAGATGACAATTTACCACCATTCAAAACACCAAGAGATATGCCCGAAAGAGAGAGAGATACCTGAGAGAGAGATCTATATTGAGGAGAGAGCTGAAAAGTCTTTGGTGGAGCCAAATAGAAGTCACAATGAAAACTACTAAAAAGATGGGACTACAATGACAACATAAAAACTAAAGAACTAAAGAAGACAATTTTTTTAACATTTCATTTTCTTTTTTCTAAAACAACAAAAAAATAATTCAAAAATGTAAAGCACATAGTCCCTGTGCCTCTCGCAAAAATTCAAACCAGGTATTATTCCTCGTCACGTTATCTCAGTAATCAACTTTCTGATTGATTTCTTCATCTGAAGTAACTTACTTATCCTCAGTCTGAACAGTTGCTTCAAAAGTAGTAACTAACTGTGAATCTAGACATTTTCTTATTTTTCCTTCACTACATCTTTGTACTTGTACTTTGCCCTTTCTAACCCACGAGTGTTTCGATAACATGGGTTATTGCTGGAAATTTAATGGAGAGTGTCTAGATTTTTGGTTTTGACCCTTTTGAAACATAATTTGTAACATCTTGTAGCATCTTGGCCTTATGTGCCTGATAACTCCACAAAAATGACATATGGGTACAAACCTTCGATTCTTCCTCAAAGTTTCTTCTTGGACAGATCTAGATATGTATCTCATCATTCACCTTGGAACATTCACCCTTATAGCCAATGCCTTGAAGATCCCCTTTAACCTTACCGATTTCCATTAACTTGTGTAGTTTTTCTATGCCTTCATTCAACATTCTCAATCCCTTTTCGGTACTTACTAATCTCATTCTAGCTTCACCGAGCTCATCTAATGCCAACTTCAATTTCTTTTCTAACTCTTGGATGGTGTTCTTCATGGAGAGATTTTCTTCCTTCAATCTTTTATTCTTTCTATACATTTTCACCCATTTTTCATACATAGCTTTGTAAGCCTCATAAATATTCTCCTTTCTACCATCTCGGCCACTTTCATCATTGTCATAATCTACTATTAGGTCTTGAGCTGAGTTGTTTGCGTTTTTCTGGAAATTTTTTGATTTCTCCCTTTTCGCCTTCAGTTACTTCCTTTCAGTTGCTGTTAAGCAAGTAACTAGACTTTTGCTATATGAGGCAACTAACGCAGCATCATTAGCGATTTCTTCTTCACCACCATATTCACTCTCAGATTCATTTTCACTCTAAGTGCTAGTAAAGGATTTTTCTTTTCTTTTCTTCAAAGTATTAGCACACTCCATTGGAACATGTCCAAAGCATTGGCACTCATGGTAATGAATTCTCTTTACCATTCTTTCTCCCTTGTGAGTTTTGGCTTGTAGTTTGAAGTTGTTGTTCAATGAGCTCTTGTCGTTTTGCCTAACCTCAGGTCTATCCTTTTTCACTCTCTTCAACCACTAATTGAACTCTTGTTTTAATAGCTCCATATCCTCATTCTAATTGGATTCATCTTCTACATCATTTATACCTTTTCCAGTTTCAGCCTACAGTGCCAATCCTTTGCTCCTTTCTTGTTTACCACTTAATAAATTCATCTCAAAATTACTCAGAATTCCAATTACCTTATCCAATGACAAATCATTGATGTCATGAGCTTCCTCAATTGCTACAATTTTTGGAATGAACCTCGGAGGTACTGATCACAATGTCTTCTTGACTAGTTTCATATTGGAATATTTCTTCCCGAGTTGATATGCCTGATTCGCTATATCGTGCAATCTTTCATGAAAGTCCCCAATAGTCTCATGTTCATCCATCTTCAATTCTTCAAACCTCACAGCTAACATCTCTCGTTTTGATGCTATCATAGATTTGGACCCTTCATGAATAGTCTGCAAAGTATCACACGCTTCTTTAGTCGACTCACAGGTCGATATCATTAAGAAACATCCTTCATCAACAGGGCTGAAAATTGAGTGCATTGCTTGTGAGTTTCCAAGTGCCCTCTTTTCTTTGGCTCTTGTCCATTCAGATGGATCTTTTAGAATTGTCTCTCCCTTATCATCAGTAGTCATCAGATGTATCTAGCCATTTAGCACCAAGTTTCATGCTCTTATTCCCTGTGCTTGAATAAAGACCCTCATCCGTGATTTTCATACAGGATAATTGGAACCATCCAATGATGGTGGCCTGATAATTGATGATCCTTCTCTTATGGCCATAATTGTGAAACCCAGATCTGCACCAAATTGATGTACGAAGTTCTGATTCGATGACCCTCTCTGATATCAATTGAAAAATCGTAGAAGTCAATAGATTCGCAAACTAACCGATTTTACATGATCGTTTCTGGCATAAATAAAAATAAAAACCAGTCAAAAGCGAAATAACAAATGATACCAAAATTTTAGTAACGCAGTTCAGCACTCCTTGCCTGCGTCTGCAGGGCCCTTACCCAGATTAATTCTTTCACCGAAATACATTAGATTTACCCAAGACTTTACTGAGCTGACGTCACTCAACCCTTGGCACTATCTCTTAACCTCACTTCTTGTGAAAGATTTTCACACTCAATAACACGACCGACTTATAATATCCTTGTTAGAGGGTTTTTCTCTACTACTCTTAATGAAAGATAATTTATAAAAATAACTCAAGTGATTAATCAACTAAGAAAAGAATAACAATACACTTAAGATAAAAAGAAAACAACTTCCCAATCAGTTCAGCTCCTCCGAAATAGATTTGGAAATTGTTCACAAAATATAGGCTGATTCATGCAAATTTCAATACTAACTCACGGCGGCAGCAGGATCACATCACGCATTACAGGTCCAACAAATAAACCTCCACACAAGGACCAGCAAAAGCCACACCATTGTGACCCACACACCCACGGCAAACAACACCCTCATAGCCTTCACCACATCAATTATCTACCTCCAATTAGAAGTTGGTCACACACTCACATTTTACGGCACAATACACTCGCACTGATCGCATAGAGATTAGCCGTAGGTCACACACACAAGATGCATATGTTTATTGAAAATCACTTAATTCACAAGACAAATTCCAACAATGCCCTTCAGCCTCTACATTCACATAATGCACCATAAGTCTTCACAAGATCCACATCTATTCAAGATAGGATTCCATACTATCTAAAATATTATCCAAATAATTCTTTTTGAATCCAAGATAATAAAAATCTGATAAGTCCAATTTATAAAAATATGCCAAAATAAAATAAGTAGATATATACAACATATATCTAAGAATTTTAAAAAAAAAATTGTATGCATAAACTCTTATATTTATCATATTTTAACTAATAAATTATGTCCATCAAATTAATTTTGTGAGCATATATTAACGTTAACTTTTAACATATTTTGGCAGACTGCGTTGCATATGTTCGCTAATTACGTCCTCGTGGCTTCTATAAAATAGTATGTTTAACAATTTGCAACAATATTTTGTAAATTATTCAGCTATTAATTATGAAGCTTTTTGTATCTACAATTACACTTTAACTGCTTTTTCTATTAAAATATTTTGCTTGTCTAGAAAAAGAGAATAAGAAGAGACTGTAAGAGAGACGACAAACAAGCTAGAGCAAACAGCACTTCACTAGGGATCTTTGAAACCACACAACGTCTTCAAAACCTGGTTGACTGCTAAATTCAGCATTCACATTACGATTTTGAGTGATGTTACCTGCAACTCCCTACAAATTTGTCAGGGGCTGTTTCTAAGAATGTTACAGGAAACTTAGAGAGAAGCTGTACTTTCCTTTCATCCTTTTAAACTGCAAATACTTGAATGTCACCGGTCTTCCAAGTCTACGAGGTACGTTAAATGCATTTTTTATTCGATATCTTTTTCATGAAAACTCAGAGAAAACTTTCCTTAACGCGGTTTTACTGATTTTCTTCGACATCACTGTTTCGACTTCCTGGAAACTACCTTGAATTTGAACGAAAAAGTTGATTCAACTGTAAAACCCAACAGGGCAAGGAGAGCGCTCCTAACATTTTATAGTCATTAGCAAAGTATATAAAAAAAAATCAATAGATAGATAATACACAAATATGTAAGCTTTAAAAGCATATTTTATTATTAAAGAGGCTACCTTAAGCCCCTCGTTGCGAGACAATTAGAGAATTTAAGAGGTTGTATTAATTCTTAAAAATAAGATTAAGAGAATAACCCAAAAACAGATCAAATAAAAAAGTATCTGAAAAAAAAGAAAGATAAAAGGAATTGCTTCATTTTACTCTTTATAAGGGTTAAGAGTGGATTGAGTTCTATTTTGTCTCATTTTGCTCTATATAAGGGTTAAAAGTAAACCCTATTTTGTCTCATTTTGTTCTTTACAAGGGAAGAACAAACAACATCCAATGAACTACTCTAAAATACAATTCTTTGA
>JAOSBN010000006.1:39415859-39425894 GCA_027563595.1 Erythroxylum suave | reverse complement strand
GTGCAATTTAATCATTAAAAGGACAAGAGTTTAGCAAATTATAAATCTAAAATCAACATAAAATGCCCATTAACAAAAGGCTAAAGAAGAAGGAGCACTTGGTTACTTCCTAGCAATGCATGTAATTTTTAGTGTTGTAGATGAAGGACATTTTAGTATGATATCAGCGTGTAAATCATCAAAAGAAGCTTATGATACATTACAAACCATACATAAAGGATCACAGTTGGTGAGAACATAAAAACTTCAAATGCTAGCTACTAGGTTTGAAAACTTAAGATGGAGGAAAATGAACAATTGGAGATTTTCATAAATAGCTATGTAGATTCATACCAAAGATTACAACTATTAAAGAAGCCCATGCCATTAGTGGGTTATCTTTGGATAAGGTTGAAGAAGGTGAAGAAAGATAGAAGTTGAAGAAAGATAGACTTGAATTTAGGGAGAATAATGGGAGTTCATCCAACTATAATTTCAAACAAGTAAAAAACTCTAAGAGGTCAAAAGAAGGCAAAGAAGATACAATGTCCTGAGTATCAAGGTTTTGGACATATGCAAGCAGAGTGTGCTAACACTCTTAAAAGGAGAAAAGGGAAGCCTTACACCAGTACTTGGAGTGAAAACAAATCTAAAAGTGAGCATGACAGCAAAGAAGAAATTGTGAGTCATCATGCTACATTGGTTGCTTTCTATAAAGAACGTTTAGGATCTCCTTGTCGAATCCCTTTAACAATCCTAAAAGGCTTGGTAGGAACCACATTCATTAGGATAATAAAAGATGGAGTTTGAATGCAAGACATTATCCATATTAAATCTAGAAGGCAGTTGCAAAGCTTCAACACAAACTTGGATGAACCGCCAGCTAACAGTGTCAAAAGCATTGAAAAGATCGACTTTAATTAGACAGTTTTGAGATTCTTGCCTGATTTGTAGTCCATCAACAATTCTTGAAGAAGAAGGATATCGTCTCTAATATTACAGTCAAGATTAAAGCTCCCTGAGCTAAGTTGATAACGCTAGAAATTAGCCAGCTTGAGTCTTTCCATAAGAAGTTTAGAAATTACTTTATAGATAACGTTACAGCAAGAGATAGGTCAAAAATCATTCATACTCTAAGGGTTGTGTTTTTTAGGCACCAAGCATATTAATGTATGGTTCATTTCCTTGAGCATTTTTTAGGAAGCAAAGAACTCCATCACAACATCTGTGAGAAGCTTACCTATGATGTCCTAAGTGTTTTGAAAGAAAAGTGGTGTGAAACCATCCGTCTCACATGATTTACAAGGGTGCATGTTACAAAAAAAAAAAAACCCCTTTTAACATCTGTACAATGGTTGGAGACACTAGAATTTCCTTGATGCTTTGATCAACTAAACAGTCAAACAGTTTTAAAACATGTGGACTAGGGATAGTGGAAGTATCTGAACCCATCAAATTCAGGAAGTGGTTTCTGGTAAGCTCTTGTAAGTGATTCTGGTATGAAACTTAACTTTCTCTACTGTCTAGAAGCATAGTTATTCTACTGACATTTCTTCAAGCTAGTAAAGATGAGTGGAAGAATTTGGTATTAGCATCTCCATCTTTTATCCAGTTCAACCTGGATTTTGGCTTAAGAATAGAGTTCTCAAGTTTAAGAGCTTTTTGGTACTCCTGGAGACATTTCCCCTCTACAGTTCTAATTGCAGAGTTGTGGGGAGATAAGAGGGCCTGGTTTCTTTTGGACATGAACCATTTAAGATTTGTCTTCCCCATCTTAAGTTTCTGCATGAACTGAAAAGATTGGCATCCGTCGACCTCAATACTTCAACAACTAACAATCAGTTTTGTAAAACCTGCCATTTGAGTTAAGCCATTGAAGAATCGAAAAGGAGCACCCGCCATTCTGTATTCCACCAACCTTTGGATCAGCATGTATGAATGATCGGACAATAAGTTACACCGAAATGAACAAAAGAGTTAGGAAATTGGTGTAGCCAAAGTGCATTAACTAGAGATTGATTCAATTTCTTCCCAAGGAGCAAGTTGCCCTGCTGATTGTTATCCAAGTGAGGAGTTTTCCCGTATATTTAAGATCCACCAAGTCCATCCTTACTAAAAAATTAGACAACTCTGTCAAACCAAGATTAAGCTTTCTTCCTTTGATTTCAGCCAAATGGAGAACAATTGTAATCGCCCACAACAAGCCAAGGATTAGATATACTGAGTTGAATACTTTCTAGGTCCATCCATAGTTTATTTCTTTGGAAGCCAAATTTAGATGCATATACAATAGAAAGTTTAAAGACAGTAGCTGGCAATGGAGATGAATAAACTTGCATGATTGTCGCTTGGCCTGAACCCCAATCATTTCCATGCTGTATAGACAGATAATTCTGCCATTATAGTGTGGTCTATGGTTGGAAATAATCTCCCAATTTGCACCAGAAAACTTAGTACCAACGAGGGAGAGGGACGACACACAAGCTAGAGCCAACGGCAATTCACTAGGGAAAACCACACAAATTCTTCAAAAGCTGGTTGACTGCTAAACCCAGCATTCACTCTACGATTTTGAGTGATGTTACCAGCAACTCCCAAAAAATTTCTCAGGGGCTGTTTCTGAAAATGTTACAGGAAACTTGGACAGAAGCTGCACTTTCCTTTCCTCTTTTTATACTGCAAATACTTGAATATCACCAGTCTTCCAAGTCTACGAGATACGTGAAATGCATCGTTTGTTCTGTTCTGTTTCATGGAAACTCAGAGAAAACTTTCCAACCACCACCAACGGATAGGATACGAGTTGGGCAGTCATTATTAATCAGAGACTTGTCGGAACAAGGAAAGAAAATAATTAATATCTTAGAAAAGGCAGCGTCAGGTTGTTCTGTCTTTGCATCTCCGATTCTTAAGCGGTTTTTTACTGATTTTCTTCGACATCACTGTTTAGGCTTCCTAGAAACTACCTTGAGTGTGAACGAAAAAGTTGATTCAAGTGTCAAACTCAAAAGGGCAATATTAAGGATGCTATAATGCTTTTGAGTACACTTATACCATGGTTTGTGGTTGGCTCTTATTGTAATTTTTGGTAATTGTAATTGTGTTATTCTTGACTATACCTATATCTTGTACAGTTGAGCAACAGATTCATGATCGATTCAATTCGAACCAACGTAAACTCAACAGACAAAAGTCGAAATCAAATTTAATTTCGAATCCAATTCAATTTTAAATTAAAAAATTACGAACCTCAGAAATTTGAAATTTGATTTATATTAATTTGAAGATAAATTTTTTAAATCCGACTAATTTGAAGTCAAATTCTGCCCTAAAAATTTACCGAACTCGATCTTTTTAGGCCACGCTTGGTCTAAAAAATTGTGTTATTGTCAACCATAAGTGTAAGTCACATTTTGCAATTCAAGATCTTGCTTTATACTAATATAAGTAACAAATTTTCAATAAAATATCATATTGTTCTACCTTCAAAAAGTGGTTAAGTTGAAAATGGATATCATTAAACTTATCTTCAAGATAAATTTAACTTAGCAAGTCATGTTTGCAACGTTTGAAGATTTATTCTATCTAAATCCAAATTTCTATTTCATATGAAATTTAAGGAGTTTGTATATGGACAAATTGTTTATTGGGCCAATTAGAATGGTTTATATAATTTTTATTATTTGTAACATCACCATAAATGTTCATTGGACAAATTGTTATTGGATGTATATATAATAAGGTAAACATTAAGTTTAACAGGATAGTTAATAGGTAAAGTATAATTTAATCAAAATTTATATTGAATTCTGGCATGATAAAACAATTTTAACTTTCAGATTCAATAGACCAGCTTAATTATTCAATTAGAATCTAGGCTAAACAAGATATAAAACCTAAATTTTAGTTTAACGTTTGAATTTTAGCCCGAAGTTTAATCAATCTCGAAACTGTAAATCAAGTTTAAGACTAAAATAAATCTCGTCAACTCAATACCAAAGTTAAGAAAAGAAAAAAATATATTAAAAATTTCTTGTCATATTTAACTGGATGAATATATTATGTGTATTGAAATTATATGTATCAACTTTTAATTGAACTAATTATGTATTAATTGATTATAAAAGCACATAAATTTTTAAGAAATTCTAGATTATAACAGTGGTTAATAATAAAAGTAAAATACAAAATTAAAAAGAAAAAAGAAAAATAAAAGGAAAAAGCTTAGAACTCATAGGCAATATTTTAAAAACTAAATCGGTTCAAACTGTTTAACAGTAAAAACCTTAAACTGCCTAAGTTTCTGGTTTAATTTAGTTTAATAATCTTTATTGTAAAAAACAGATTAATTTATTACTTAATTCGTCTAGGTTTTGTAGACTAATCAGCTTTATAAACTAAAATAAACAGATTAATTTTCATTTAATAATCTCTTTTTTCGATTAAATGTTAAATTTTTTGACTAGTAAAGATAGTCTTCTTCAATTATTTTTCAAATTTCTTAATTTTATTTAAATCTTTAACTGATTTTATGATAGGTTAATACTCGTTGAATCTTTAAATCTTACACCTCTTATCTTAGTGGTTTAAACTTCTGATACAGTTTTAAAAACATTACTCACAAGTCAATAATAATAAGTTGAGGTAATTTAGTCAATATAGATAGACCTTAGTAATTATAGAAGAGGACTAATAAAGTACCAAAAATTGCGATCCTTTCTCATACATAGTAGTTTTTTCATCAACTTCATCACCACATTCGAACTTGATTGGAGCTCTACATAGAGAGGGGTGGCCTAAATTGGGTACATTACACCAAAAACAATCAAGAAGAACAAGAAAAAGTAAGACCTAGAAGTTATAACTATTGGAAAGGTGGGTTAGGATTTGATCCAGCTGCAACGGAATAATTACGAAATTTTTTCGCAACTTTTGATTTCTCGAAAACTAAGGTCTCTTTAATTCTATAAAATGATTAATACAAATCATAATAAAGTAGAAACTTAATTCATACCTTATTTCGAAGCTTGATTTTTGTATTGCCGTATCCCTCGGATTGTTCCCAAAACTGATCCATTTCAACCATCGTAGCTGCACAAATGTTTGGCCTCTAACGATATCCACAGAATGAGTTGAGAGAACTCTGTAACTCTTACAGAAAGGATTAAGCAAGAAGTGCTAGCTCCATAGAGCTTAAACCTATTTATAATAAGCTTTGAACGTTTTACTAATATAACTGAAATTAAATTCTAATTTCAATTAAACTTTAATTAAAATTACAATAATTCTAATTAAATACCAATTATGCCTATATAAGATTCAATATCTTATATTGATCTTTATTTATTAATATCTCATATTTAATCATAAAATTTCTCAGACTTTACAATCAAGTCTAACTTGATTAAATTAACTTTGTTTTTTTCAACCCATTCTATATGTAAGACACATTAGGTTCTCAAATATGTTGGCAATGATTATAAATTATAATTGTAATTCATAATTAGAATTAGATAAATTGAAACTCCTTTTAATTTATCTTTAATTCTCCAATTAAACAATTTATAATCATAGATCAAGATTGGTATCTAGCAACGCGTCATGACCACCAAAATATTTATGAATGTCAAAGTAATCTTGACCAACATTTTCGTACATTATTTTTCCATATAATTAAATCCTTTCATCATACAATGTTCCAATTAGACGTAAAGCATAGATTTAATGTCTACTCTATTTTGAGTCTAATATATTGATGAAGTGTCATTTCACCCTGAATCACTACCAATCGAGAATAGTAAAACATTCTCCCTAATTTCTTTAGGATGATGAATCCTATTTTGGTCACTTAACTACCTCCATATAGTTTATGCTACATCTAATGAATACTAGTTAAACTACCCATTATTAAATAAATTATAAGTAGTACCAAAACATAGCAATCCCTATACACGATAACTTGGTGACCTCAAGTCAAAGGATCACTTATACAATCATCACAATGAGAATTCCATAGATATACAAGTAATGTTCCAAATCGATTTCTCATTTTGGGTCTGTTCATAAACTTGTTCTCTAACAAGTACCCACGCGTTTGTTTAAGTATCCCCATTCTTTAGTGTATGAGTTCCTCTACTTCCTTTATAAGGAAAAACATAACGTATGCTAGTCTTTTTATGTTCTATTAATGTCCAATATTAATAGAACAATAATTAGCAACAATTTAAGGATAATATATAAATGTAATATAAATCTCATAATTATAATCTTATTATAATTTCACCTGCAATGTACAATTATCCCATGGACTTTATCATATACATTTAAGCACATACAAGATAAAGAATGTGATTGCTATTTTCCTAAATGTATAAGTTTTAATATTTAACCTCAATAATTCACAAGGGTATGGGTCGTTCACGTAATACCTAAGGTGTCGATCCTACAAGGAGGGGTAATCTAATCCTAAAATCTAAGGCCAAAATAGTTCGCAGTAATTCCAAATATAACAAAACTAAGGCAAGAATTTAATTCAATCACGCAACTCAATTCCAAGAATTAATTACAAAAATATTAACAAAGTAGCAGTTGCAACTCACACGTAAGAATCAACTTAAAGGAACTATTAATTGAGAGAAAGGGGAATTTTTACCTATCTTTAATGCTAACCTAATTGATTGTGAATTATTGAATTATTTGTCCTAAACGATCCTAAGGTTGATTACTCTCTCTCGAGTTATAAACATTAAACCTAAATTATAAACCCTAATTAGATTATAGAAAATTGCAATCTCTCAAATAACAATCTATCCAAAACCCTAATTAGGTCTGAAGTTATCCAATAGACTACCAGGAAGCTATATGAGAACTCTTTTCACACAATTACCAATTTGATTAGTTTCTCGTTCTTATTAAATCACCTAACTCTTGTTAGCCCAATTTAATTATGTTTCATTCGATTCACCCTCTCAGTCTATTTCTGAATTATCCAATCTCATAAATCAATCACAATGAATCCAAATAACATAAAACAATAAGACTTTTATTAAATCAAATATAAAAACAACCCAAAGGTGAGTTTAGACATCCTTAACATTCACGCAATCCTATCATCAGCGGCCATCCCAATTCTATATATTAATAAAATTGAAAATATATCAGAAACAAGATCTGAATGGATGATGGAGGCAACAATGTCAGAAAACCTCTTGTTCTGGGAAGTACTTCGCGTCGGCTTCTTCTCCACATCTCTCATCCTTCTTCTCTTTCACAATCTCTTGATGAACTCTCTCTAGGGTTTCTTAATGGTGGCTGATGCAAAAGCTCCTAATCTCTTTGTCTTATTCTTTATATACCCTTTTGTGTTCTAGGTAGCCCTAGAGTTTTTTGGGGGTCCAAAAGTTCTAAAAACTCCCTCGAAACTTGACTTTTCTGAGTGTCTGCGGGTATGCCTGACGTAGCCCACAATCATAGCCCTGCAAGCCATGATCGTGGGCCACATCTGAGCCTTTTGTCATGGTCATAACAATTAGGCCATGATCGTGGACCGTGTCCTGGACATCTATGATGATGGGCCACGATCGTGGCCTAACTCCAGTGCTTCTGTTACAATCGTGGCCTGTTGTGCCACGATCGTAGGCCATTTTTTCGGAACCAATGTCTGCAAAACTTCTCCATTCTTCGATGTTGACCCTGCAATACTAACAAACACATCAAGGTACCTTAAAGACATAATCCTTAAGCTCAAAGACTTGACTAACCCATAAAACACTTAAACATAATTAATTAACAAACTAACACAATTCTAACCTAAACACATACTAAATGATTAAGTTAACACTTAAATATATATCAAACTAAGCCCTAAAACATGATGCAGTTCACACTTATTAACATCCCTACACTTAAACATTTCCTTGTCCTCAAGAAAACAAAACAACAATCATAAATTCACACAACAAACATTACAAAAATGTATGGCTTCAACTTCATGAAATAAATTTAATTTTAAACACAATCATTTAGGTCATTTTAAATCATTAACATGCAAAATCTGTGTCTTGGAGCTTTGAACCACATATACGTAATAATCCATACTCAAGTGTTAAATTGTTTACCCTTTTCAATTCATATATACATTAATAATTCTTTGGTCATTCGGACTCTGTAACTACTCCTAAGTATATTTTCAAGAAAAGTCAATTATTACAAGTTCGGTAGGTTTTTATTCGAAAACACACATTTTTTTAATTTACTTTTTGTGAACATGGACTTAGTCTTTTTACGTAGAGGCAAACATTGGTAATAAATGTTGATCCAGTTACTTGACTAAGTCGTGCTTTTTATTAAGCTGCTTGGTTAGAACATCAATGTAGCCTTTTTAATCAAAGGCACACATTTGTGATGCGTGTCGATCCGGTTATTCAACTATATCACGTTCTCAACTAGCTACTAACTTTATTCATAACTCAAAGGCCAGTGAAATAGTTATTTTTCATTATTTATTATTTTTTAATTTTTTTATTGCCTACCTTGTTGCTTTAGCTACTCATTTATATGAAAAATACTAGCAAAGCTACATAGGTCGAAAGGCCTCAAATTATGAATGAATGTGATAATTTAGAGGGTAACAAATTAACATTAAATCCTAATAGACTATGTTCAAAATTAAATCAATTCCAATCAATCTAAGCCATTGACATATTCACACAATTCTCAAAATGCAAAATCACATTCAAAGTAAACCATATAACCCTCCCCACACTTAAACAACATATGGTCATCAATGTGAGAAGGCGACAAACAAACACAAAAGGAAAGAAAAAATCATAAGTTAAAGTAAAACAAAAACTAAAATAAAAATAAAAATGAAGAATAAATTTTAAAAAGAAAGGGGGTTAGAACAAAGCCTCATGATGATGAAGGTGGGGATGGTGTTGGAGGTGGCGATTGAATGGGTGAGGGAATTAGTTACCCCATCTCAACACAAATTACTAAAGTTTTATTGAAAGCTCAAAACAACTCTAACTAAACCTAACAATTTCAATCAAACTACTAAACGTGCTAATTTATTGTCTTTAGCTTGACCTTGCATCCATGGAGGCATCGTAATTATTCAAAGAGGAGAACTTTCTTGTCCTTGGGAATCACTCCTCTAAGATATAGCTTGCAATGATGCCCATTGATCTTAAAAGTCTCCTTGTTAGCATTTTTCGGTTTGAGGGCTCCATGATCGAAAACTTGAATGATTGTAAATGGTCCACTCCATCTAGATTTTAACTTCCCTAGAAATAAACTTAACCTTGAATTATATAGTAGAACTGCGTCTCCTACTTTAAAATCCTTTGGTTTAAGATGAGCTTCATGCCATTTCTTTACCTTTTTTCTTGTAGAGTTTAATGTTTTCGTACGCATTATAATGAAACTCTTCAAGTTCATCCAGTTGTAGAAGTCTCTTTTTGCCTGCTTGTTTCCAATCAAAATTTAATACTTTAATTGCCCAGTACGCTCGATGTTCTAATTCAACCGACAAATGACAAGCTTTCTTATACACAAACCTATAAGGAGTTGTTGTTGGGTCCCGATTTTAGGATTTTATTTACTTTATTTTATTAAATTATCTAGCATGAAAATAAATTAGAATTTATGAATTAGGAAATTTTTTGGAGTCTAATATGGTATATTTTAAATTTTATATAGTGGTATGGATTAAAAGAAGTAATTAAAATTAAGTAAAGGAGTTAATAGGAATTTTCTTATAAAAAAGGGACAAATTGGTCAAATCACATAATATTTGCATTAAATGGAATAAGACAAGAGAGAGGAGATGTGAATAGAGACGGTGGAGTGAAAATAAAGAAGAGAAGGAGAATAAAGAATAGGGTAGTTTTGGAATTTCCTAGATTAAGGAAGGGCAAAATGGTAAAAACATAAAAGTTACATTAAATTGCATGAGACAAAAGAGAGGAAGAAGGGGGAGTCGTGAGTTTTAAGAAAAGAGAAGAGAGAAGTCGTGAAAACATAGAGAAAGAGAAGAAGAAGAAGAAAATAAGGAGA
>JAOSBN010000006.1:39364280-39387550 GCA_027563595.1 Erythroxylum suave | reverse complement strand
CGAATACTCAATTATGCAAAGCATATGATTACTGGAAATTCCTAAATTTTCTAACCCCTAACGTGGGGTATTACATATTGGGTTTAAGAGCTTATCAGCTTCTGAATGGGAAGAAAAAAGGGATAGGGGATTTTGTTTTAAGTGTGATGAAAAGTTTTCTCCGGGGCACCAGTGCAAGAATAAACAACTACAACTCCTCTTAATGCTAGATGAGGAGTTGGAGATTGAGAGTGAGGAAGAGGGGGAAGAGAGTGCCGAATTGGCTGTTAGTTCTATAGTAGGGTTAACTATGCCAAAAACCATGAAGATGAGGGGGAAGATAGGGGAATTACAGGTGGTCTGTTTGGTAAGCTCAGAAGCTTCACATAACTTCATTTCCATGAGGCTATTGGAACAATTGGGATTAAAATTAGAAGAAACCAAGGGGTATTAGGTAGTCATGGGAAATGGTGTAACTGTGAAGGGCAGGGGCGCTTGTAGGGGAGTCCTACTGGAGGTGCAACAATGCCCATGACCCTTAATGGATGTGACTTGATACTAGGGGTCAAATGGTTACAGACTTTGGGACAGGTAGTCACTGATTGGGCACAACTTACCATGAAATTCTGAGAAAACGGGAATTGGGTTCTATTGAGGGAGGATCCAAGCCTTACCAGGGGATTGATAGGCTTAAAAACCTTAATGAAGCAAACTAAAGAAGAAGATAATTTTTTCGTGATACATATTTGTGTTTTGGAGCAAAATGGAGGCAAGGAGTCGGGTTTATTACCTGATGGTGTGCAGTCTCTGTTGGGTAGTTATGAAGAAGTCTTTAACATGCCAAAGGGGCAGCCACCCTCTAGAGATATAGATCATGCTATACATTTGAAAGAAGGGGTAGAACCCATAAGTGTCAAACCTTATAGGTATCCTCAATGTCAAAAAGCAGAAATTGAGAGACTAGTGGAGGAGATGCTGGAAGCAATAGTAATTCAACCTAGCTTCAACCCTTAATCAAGTCTTGTCTTGTTAGTGTGGAAAAAAGATAACAGTTGGAGGTTTTGTTTGGACTATAGGGCTTTAAATGGGGCTACAGTGTTAGATAAATTCCCTATACCTATGATAGATGAATTATTAGATGAATTATATGGATCTAAGGTGTTTTCTAAGCTAGATTTAAAGTCTAGATACCACCAGCTTATAATGAACCAAAGAGATGTGGAAAAAACAGCTTTTAAGACAAACCATGGACACTATGAATTCGTAGTGATGCCATTTGGGCTCATTAAGGCTCCTGCCACCTTCCAAGCTTTGATGAATAGGGTGTTTAGCAAGGTTTTGAGGATGTTTGTGCTAGTATTTTTTGATGATATATTGATTTACAGTAAGACCTTAAAAGCCCATGTAGATCGTTTAAGAGAAGTGTTGGAGATATTGAGAGAGAATCAATTATATGCAAATATGAAGAAGTGTGTGTTTTCTAAGTTGGAGCTTGAATACTTGGGACATGTTATCTCAGGGAAGTGGGTCTCAGCAGATCCAAACAAAATTTAAGCTATGTGGGATTGGCCTAGACCTAAAAGCGTTAAGGAGTTAAGAGGATATTTGAGGCTGACAGGATATTACAGGAGGTTCGTGAGAGACTATAGGGAGATTGCTGCTCCGTTGACATAATTATTGAAGAAAGACAGGTTCAATTGGTCGAAGCTGAAGACTGCTATGTGTTCATTACCAATTTTGGCTCTACATAATTTTTAGCAACCATTCATTTTGGAGACTAACGCCTCTAATATCAATTTAGGAGCAATGTTGATACAAAACGGTAGGCCTATCGCGTATTTCAGCCAGTCCCTATCACCTAGAGCCCGTGGAAAATCAGTCTATGAGAGAGAACTCATAGCAATAGTCCTCTTGGTTAAGAAGTAGAGACCCTACTTACTGGGGCAACAGTTCATCATCAAAACTGACCAGCAGAGCCTCAAATATTTACTAGAGCAGAGATTGATTGCGATGGACCAACAGAAGTGCGTTACCAAGCTACTGGGATATGATTTCAGGGTTGAATACAAAACTAGAAAGAGTAACAAGGTTGCTGATGCCTTATCAAGGAGAGGGGATTTAGTGGACTGTCAGCTCATGGGAATTTCTCAAGGGGTTAACATAACTGACATCTTGTAGGAGGTAGAAGAGGACTGTCAGTTGAAGGATCTGAAGACTGAAATCTCCAACGATGCTACCAGTAAGCTACCCTTTGCCTTGGTGCATGGTAGATTAATGTATGATGGATAGGTATGGCAATGGGTCGGGCCGGGCCCGACCGGGACCTCAATTATGGCGGGCCAGCACGTGGCTTGCACGAGCCAGGATGGGCCGGCCCATGGCCCGCCGGCTCACGGGTGGGTCAAGCCGGCCTGGCCCGTCCACTATACTATTATTAAAAAATATATCAGAATGATGTTGTTTTAATCAAAACGATGTCGTTTCGGATACGGCTAATGGCCCACCCATGGGCCGGCCAACCCCAGGCCAAAACACGGGCTGGGCCAGGCGAGTTAGGTCGGAATTGCCATCCCTAATGATAGAAGGTTAGTGCTTAGTAGAAATTCTAAATATATTCCACTTCTTTTAAGGGAAGCACATGAGTTTCATTTAGCAAGACACAGAGGAACCTTGAAAACTTACAAGAATTTGGCAAAAGAAATTTGTTGGGAAGGGATGAAAAAACAGGTAGTTATGTATGTAGCTGATTGTGCCACTTGCCAACAGCAGAAATATGCAGCTTTAACCCCTACAAGACTGCTGCAACCATTGTCGGTTCCTAATCAAATTTGGGAGAATTTATCCCTTGATTTTGTAGAAGGTTTACCGAAATCTGGAGGTTATGACACCATCTTAGTGGTAGTGGACAGGTTGAGCAAAATCTGCTCACCTTGTTCCTTTAAAACATCCTTATACGTCAGGATCTGTGGCAGTGCTTTTCACCAAAGAGATTGTCCGACTTCATGGTCTTCCAAGATCTCTAGTGTCAGATAGGAACAAGGTCTTTTTGAGTAAATTCTGGAAGGAGTTGTTTAGGCTGGCGGGGACTCAACTAAACCAAAGTTCAGCCTACCACCCTCAATTAGATGGTCAAACCAAGGTCACTAACAGGACGATAGAGGCCTATCTTCGATGTTTTGCTAGAGATAAGCCTCTTCAATGGTATAAATGGTTACATTGGGCAGAATATTGCTATAATACCTTTTTCCACTCCTCCTTAGGGACTTTACCATTCAAGGTAGTTTATGGGAGAGAACCACCACCAATTTTAAGATATGGAACGCAGAGAACTGTGGTGGCTAGTGTGGAACAGATGCTGCAAGATAGGGATGCCATGATAGACGAGTTGAAGAACCATTTGGTGACAGTTAAGCAATATATGAAGGCAAGGACTGATGTGTATAGGAGGACATTGAGTTTGCAGTAGGAGATAGTGTTTATTTGAAGTTAGCTCCTTATAGATAGCAATCTATGGCTAAGAGAGTGAATGAGAAGCTGTCCCCTAAGTTCTATGGGCCATTTTCAGTTGTAGGGAGGGTGGGATCAGTGGCATATGAACTTTCCTTACCACCAGAATCCAAGACACATCCAATATTTCATGTTTCACAGTTGAAGGCAGCTCGTGGTCATCAACAGACGGCAAGTTGGCCTAGGGATCTCAATCCTAATTTGGAGTTATTCATCCAACCAGCAGCTTTTTCGGGAATGAGAACTGGGCTGCAGTCTAAAATTAAGGAGGTTTTGATTTGTTAGGAGGGGTTGCCGAATGAAGAAGCAACTTGGGAGTCGTCTGACCTAATTGACCAACAATTTCCAGCTTTCCACCTTGAGGACAAGGTGCAGCTGTGGGGGGGTGGAGGGTAATGTTGCGACCCATAATCCAGAAATTCTGTCAAGTTTTAGGGAAAGCGTAAAGTTGTCTAAAGTGAGAAAAGAGTTAACTAAGGAAATAAATCAGTGTGGGCAGGTTATCATGCACTTTTGTATTACGTGATTTGAGCCAAAAGGCTGGAGGAGCTAGAACCTCGAATTCTAGTGTCTTATCTTTGTTATTTTCAGGTCAATTGTGACCAAGAAGTATATACATACATTTTCAGTCCATTGTCTGTGCTTGTGTGTATTGCTCGGGAAGAGGAATATCGGTAGAATCCATCATATGATAATGGCTGATCAGCTGGTTTAACACAAAATGGAACAAAATTCTGTTATATACATGAAAGCTTCTGATTACAAAAGCACAAGACTCTCGACTCAGACGTATCATCATGAACAATGGTCATTGTCCTCCTATCCTGTAGGCTCACCTCAAGAAAACTCCCAAAATTTTAGCCGACTGATAAACTCCAACTCTTCTATTCTATAAGCTTAAGTTACACAATTTACATTCGACTGAGAGTATGATTATCGTTTCAAATGGGACAAAAGTGGGGCAATTTCCCCAACCCCTTGTAATCCGCCCACATGTTCGAACCCTGGAAGAGGAGAAACAAATGTTGTCCGACAATCTTCGACTAGGCTACAAACCGGGCTCTTGACAGTGATAACTCAAATGGAAGTATCAGAAATGGAAACTACATCAGATATTGCCTAAGAGATTCACCACTCATGGATTCCATTTCCTTCAGAATATCCTGAGCAAGGGATTTGACAGATAACTCTGCATCCTCCAGTAATTCACCAAGGAATGGGATGGTCTCCGGTAGTAGTACCAAATATTCTTCTTTTAGACTATCTAGAAGGTACTTAACAATTCTTAATCCTAAAATTCGAGATCGCATCTTCTCACTCCGTGTTTGCAACAATACCTGCAACATTCAACAAAATGCGTGCAAAAGTGCCATCAGAGTTGTGATTATTATTGTTATTGCAATATTTAACAATTCAACTTACTTCCTTGTTATCATCATTGTACAAAAATTCTCATTCTTACCTCGTGGTTCAGGGGCTTCCACAGGAGGTCAGTTCCTGCAGTCACAGCCATTTGACCAATGCACAAAACTAACAATTCATTAACTTCCTCGACAGATGGAATCCCTGGATGTTCTTCCAGGGACGTCGGAGTTTCTACGTTAAGTTGTAACACGATGGGTTTCAGAAGAACCTGTAAGGCATGATAGTATAATAAAATTAAGAAATTAACCAACTACAGATATTTGTTATAGGATTCATATGATCATAGAAAATACATTAACACAATAGAAAATAACAATTGCGTGTAGTCCAAACCAACTTTCTTACTTCCAGCAGATATATGCCATGTACCAAATTGTGTAAACAAATTTAGTAAGGTTAAACCACTAGCTACACAAGACAAAGAAACTTGCACTCATCATTCCAAAAGAATTTAATCATTCTCTAAATTGGTGTAAACTATTGCATCTAGCATTCAGGGAATATGGACGGGAATAGACAGTAGTAAAAGGGGGAATTGGTCAATTTTGCAAGCCCATTCATTTGATGTATTTCTACAACCTTAAATCTGTAACTAGCACATAACACCAATAAGAACAAATGTTCAAAAAAATCTGAAAAAATAAGGATTATTTGGAAGTAATAATTCTTTGGATGATTTTTGCCAGGCTATACAGATTGATTTTAAGATGTGGACAAATAAATTGATTTTAAGATGTGGACAAACTTTTATTTGTTAAATGATTCGATGATGAAAAGTAAACACAAGCGAGACTATAAATTACAATTTACAAACCTGGAAAGTTGAGGGGTCAAGGAACTTCAGGTTTCCAGTGTCGTACAAAAAACATTTATGTAAGGCTGATATGACCAGTGCCCTTAGATGCCAGCTTTTTAGAGATACAATGCTGTTTCCCTCTATATTATCACTTCCTGCTTCCTGAATCTTGGCTTTCTTCTTCTTCCGAACCAAACCAGTAATAATGGCACCTCCAGTATCAGTAAGATGCTTGACACAAGCCTCAAGTAAGTATTTGAAGTAAGGTACAAATAATGACCTGGGCAGAAGAATGATATTGTAAGAATATATTTTTCTTTGTGGTTTGACGTTGGAAGAATACTCAAAATGCCATTAAATGGTTTCCTAGTAACAAATATATATTTTGTTACTATTTAGAACCACATGAGAAAAGAAATATCTTGATACTATTTAGAACCACATGAGCAAAGCAATAATTTGATACTCCAACAGGCTGAGATAGTAGCCTAATGCCTGCACTCCTTCCACAAGACCACGTCTGCCCAACATATCCCCTTACACCCCTCTCCCCTAGGAAAAACGACAAACTAAGCAGGAAAAAAATTCCTATTTGGTTTTGAAGAATTGGAATACAATAGTCGACTTCAGGAAATCCAAAATGGTGATTCTCTTGGTAGAAAATTACATTGAAAACAGAGAGAAATAAGTAGGACAGTAGGGAGTATAGATGCTGGATTACCGATGGTTCTCAGCGAGTTTATTCACCAGAGCATAGAAAGATATCATTCTATCAACAGGTCCACTCCCGCTGTTCACTGTTTCTTCCAGGTTAGACTCTGCCCATTCTATACTTCTAATAAAGAGAGGCTTGAACATGGTTTCTGTAAGTTTCATTGTAAGAGACGTAATTGCGACAAGTATGCCTTTTTCAACAGCATCAATATTTTGAATAGAAACAGGGTTTTGACGCCGAAGATCAAGAGCACGTAAACAGAGATCAAATATTTTTCCATGGTAACCACCAATAGCAGATCGGTCCATTTTACCAATTAAGCTTGCCAACATCTCAAAGGCAATCACCACGCATGAATCCCCAGACTCCACAGCACTGGGATAAATTTTAAGCATAGGCGGCAGAGCAAGTCGAACCTATACAGAAGAAATAAGGATCTTTATTGCAGAACCAATCAGAAACTAGGAAGAAAGACAAATTAGGTTCTATAGACTCACAGGGATTTTCTCAGTAAGGAGCCTCCATATTACATCAGCGTGAAGTTTTAGCTTTAGTTTAGATGCTGATGTATACTCAGGGGTAAGCAATATAAGGCTTATGATATCTCCAAGATATGGATTCAGAAAACCACCAAGCTGGTCTATCACTGCCTCAAGAGTCACAAGAACTGATGACATCAGAGATTCTTTAGAAGTTAATGGAGCAGTGGAGGTGTCAGTGTTATGATCATCTTTCATTTCATGAGTTGAGAATGAATAATTTTTAGACTTTTCTATCACATTCTCCATTATTCGAGGCAGCTCAGCTAACGCTCTTGGTCCAAGGACATTAACCAGGGCACCAGTTGTTCGAAGGCAAGCAGATGATACAGCTAAGTTCTTTGAACTAATTACTCTTACAATAGGGGGAAGACACATGCTGAAAACAGAATGGTTTGAAGAAAAGCAGTGACTCAAGGCTTCAATTGCAGAAACTGCTGACAACTTCAGGGAACTATCAGTGTCACATGTTGTAGATTCAACCAGCTGAACAATGCCCAAGCACATTCTATTCAAAGACTCAAGTGAATTATCATCCATGTGAATCCAATCAGCTCTTGCTTTAGAATTTAATTCTCTTCTTCTCCTGCTCTTTGCTTTGATCAAATCCTGGTCCCTCAACGTCTCACTGACAAGTCGAAGAGCCTGATGGCACATAGAGTAGTCAAAAATGAACTGATACAAGTTAGAGAATATATCAAACAATTAGCCAAGGAAATGGCCTATTCCAATACATACTCAAAAAAGTCATCTTCATAATGCACATCCATGGAATTAAGTTGACATTTTTTACAATCAAACATGAAAAATTAATGAATATTACCTTTAAAAAAGCATCAACTCCATCAGAAATTCCCAAAAATATCAAACAACATACCTTTTTCTGCACGTTTAAATCAACACGGCCAAGTAAATTACTAATGGCCCTGAAGTAGGCTGAGGGGATCATAACTGTTGTAAGAGTCCTCAAGACAGTATGCATACGCTCGTTCAATTTTTTCCTCAATTCAACAGCAATACTGATTTGCTTTCCTTTTGTTACCATGAGTTGCGAAAGAATAACAACATTCTCCAGTAGATCTTGCAGAGTACTCTGCCAAAATAACCATAAACATAAGTGCACTTGCATGTTCACTGCAGTAAAAAAAACAAACAAACAAACAATTTGCAGCCAAAAAACTGGATCACAGGCATTGATCTAATCGAATATTCAAACAAAAACTGTATGATGCAATAAACTGTTGGCATTATCCTTACGATAAGGAATAAATGGTCATTAATACTTATTAAGGGAAAAAAGATATGTACTTCAATGGCCTTTTATAATACGCCTCCAGGATGATAGCAGGGGTTTTAAGGATACCATCTCTTATCTGACAGTTAAAATGAGTCATTTACCAGAATCTAGCCATCACCCACTAATTCTATTAAATCACCCCAGCATAAAATTCCAAAACTAGCAGGTAGGGGAGACAAAGGGCAAGATAACAGTCATCATTTATAGTATCGCAATATATTCTTGAAAACACAGAAACAATTTTCAGAGATAATTTAATACATTTATCTGACGGGAAATAGAGAAAAAAGAGTTTAGAAAATTTTTGGCACCTGTATATTGTTCAGATCTTCACTTGATTCAAGACTGAACGTAAACTGTGGATCCTGTAATTTGTGTAAGACAAACTCCATTGCAAATAACAACTGTAGAAACATTTCTTTGTGTGGATTTCCATTTCCCACAAGTTGAAGCAGCATAACAAGGGAAGGAAGCCATATCTTATATGAATACTGATCATATATCTGAACTGCAAAGGCATATTCCCATTCTCTTTGTAAAGAGGATGTAAGATCATCTGAATCATGCACATCAACAAGCCAAGATTGCCCTTTCCTTGAAATTAATGACTGGAAAAGAAGAACGAGCAATGAAGCCAAGCTATTTCGCTCTCCCAGAGTCCTGCACAGGACATATCAACTTAAGCAGAAGCTCAAATAAGTAATGGAACTAAAACTTTGTCTAGGGATACTACCTCAGTAGGTATACCATAATTGTCAACCGTCTGTGATCAGCAACCTCAGGCAATACATTCACAAAAATCTGTAAGCATAAGCAGAAATATAACATTAGTTTGAAAGCAACTAGGCCAGCATAATACTCATCTAATGCGCAGAACTAAAACTGATGAGAGAACCTGTAGCAATTTGTCAGTATTTCCTGTCTTGGACAACCAACAAGGAACAACAGCAGATATAAGATCTTCAAAGACACGCTGGGAGTGGCTGTCAATCTGTATATTTGCAGGATACACAGCCAAACATTAAATAATTTCCTTACAATTTCTATTTCTTTTACAGTCAAGGCTTGTTTTCAAGATGGGACAATTCAAAGGAAGAAGTGATAAAGAAGCTAAGACTTTTTCTTTTTGAAAATGACATTAATATTTCCATTTACAAACTCAATAACAAATATTTGGTATAAAAAAAAAGGCACAAAATAAAGACACATGCAAGCAGTTTACACTGCCAGATACGAATTTACAATAGTATAACTTGTAAGAGATCACAAGATGTATCAACAAACCTGTGTCACAGTTGATTCTCCAACCATAGTGAGTATATCCCATATATGCTCCAATATTTTATCTGGAATGACTTTCATAATGGATGTCAAAAGTGTAAATACATGGTTGCGCGTAACCCCATCTTTCACGGAATGGGCACCCTTGACTAACATTTCAACATCAATTTTGTTTGCAATATCATCCTGTAAGGAGGAGAGTTACTTGAAACAAACAAGTATATAAACTATATAAACAAGTTGTTGGTATAACATGTAACCATTTCCTGTAAATTCGAAGATTTGTGATGTAGGACAAACCTTCAGAGGATTGGCATTTACAAGTGAAGCTACAATATCTTCCAGTACTAACAAAAGGGTATGTTGAGTGTAGAACACAGTGCTAGAAATGGTCTGGGAAGTGTCAGATGAAGCATGGGACCAATTTCCACCTTGGGATGATACTAACTCATCTGAGATGATTTTCCTGAGAAGCTCAAATAAAGGCCCTACAAGAAATTCCCTACAACATCAAAATGAATCGAGCACGTTAGAGAATGCAAGTATGGAACAGTAGGGCCATACAGAGGTATGATTCAATGTCAAGAATTTGAGTATTTGGTGAAAACAGACCTGTTAGTTATATCTTTCTTCAACATCAATATGTCAAGTAAGGAATTCAAAAACATCAGTGCTTTTTCTCCTTTGACAACTGCAACACGATCAGAGTTAGATATGTGTAGTTTTGATTTCTTCTTCTTCCCATGTGCCGAACCAGTAGGTTGAATTTCACATTCCAATATGAAACCAAGTGTCCGCACAACCGTAGGATAAGTAATCTGCATCAGCAAGACTTCTGCTAGTCAAAGCACTGAAAAAATATAATACAAACTCAAGCATACTACAGTCAAACTTATTGATGCAACGGGAATCCATTTTCGATCAAACAACTGTTGCACTTTTAACATTTTCAGAAAATTTTCCACAATCTATTACAAGCCACATACACAAGGATTGAGACATTAACAATCATCTCAAGTTTAAACTGTCCTCCATATCACCTAGAACACTTCAGCCACCACCAGCCCTACCAGTGCAAGATGCAGGAGACATTTCAGTTCATTCCATGATCCTCTCAGTATGTAAACCTTCAAGTAAAAATTCACAAGACCACCTTGCACCTGATGCAAGACTATACTTGATTGTGTCACAAAGTCCCATATGGTCATTAAGGAACAGATGTAGGCTGAGTTTATGTTTGTTTCAATACTAGAACATATTCTACATGAAAAGTCAATAGATGCACAAACACAGGCAAAATGGCAACAGAGGTAGAGCATGGTGGTTCAAGCATTAATCAGCATGGGCATGACATTGATATTGCCAAGACACACCTAAAGTGATACCAAGCATGACAGTACCCAAAAAAAACCGCAAAAAAAGAGGCCAAGGCCACACAGAATTAGCTCCCAAAATGAATCAATATTGACAAATCCATGGAGAAAAGAACAACCAGACAAACAAAAAGAAAAGAGAAACATTTAAGAAAACAATGAAACAAACTTTTAATCGCAACAAGGCGTCTTTGGTTGCATTCTGGATGTCAGCACTAGCGCTTTTAAACAAAAATACAAGCTCCCGAAATAGAAGGTCCTGTTCAAAGAGAAATTACACAATTCAGTTCACACCTCCACTGGTGAAGAATCTGTAGGCAAGCACTATGCCTCTTAAAAATTATTGATAACAACCAAAGTAAAAAAGAAAATATCTACTTAGTTCCTGTTAAGTAGATTGTTTTAGCCGAAATATGTAAAGCATTTTGTAAGCATTCCACAAGCTAATGTTCTAATTAGCCAACGAGAGGCACAAGTATTTATAGGTAACCTGTTCTTCAGATTCCAATCCACTGTATACTTGATCTGTCAGCCTCTGCAAAACAGTAAGGCAAGGATCCACGACAGCAGATTCTTCTGAACAGTGCCCGCCCAACTAAAAGATTATACATCCCCAATCAAATGCCATACCATCAAAGGCCAAAGAATCATAATAAACAGTCATGAAGAAAAATTGTTAAACAATGCTCACCTGTAAAGCCCTTAACAAAAATTCTCTGCAAGCATGTCTCTCAACTGATGAAGGGGTAGCACAGATCTAATACACCAGACGTGGCAAACAAAGTAAGTGCAAAATGAGAGAAGTTCTGAAAATGTGAAGCTTAAGGGGCATCGAAACTTTCAAGAATTTACCTCCAGAAGAACGCATAATATCTTGATTTCGGTTTTCGACAACTTCTGAGATGATTTATGCTCATAGTGATATTCTCCGCATCTTTTCAGGAGTTGAGACAATAATGACTCAATATCTCTAATACACATGATCATACCACCCAATCCTTTGAGTAAAGATATGATCTTTTGCTGCCAAAGATATCCACCTCAATTCTATTAAATGATCTCTACAACAATGAAGAATCCTTTACACAAACACAGGAAATGAGAGCAAATAGATAAAGAGGGCATACCTTGGCAAATGCAGAACGTTGCAGAGCATAGCCCAAAATAAATTCAAGAATACTCTCTTTTGTAGATGGATCAAATCTAGAATTGCAATAAAGATGATGGTTAACAATAGAAAAGGATACTGTAGTATGAAGTAAGCAACTAGGATAACAAATAATCAATAACACCCCGCTTAAACTTTCCCTCACTAATCCAACAACAAAACAGAAGTAGATGAATGAAAGAAAAGGATAATTCCATTGAGCAGATACCTATTTTCAACATTTTGTGGTACTAGAAGGCTACCACAGGATGAGCCAAGCAACGATGTCAAAAATGAAGGTAAAAATTTTGTATCCGACAATATAAGCCTTTTTACTTGAACAATGAGACCCAGAAGCTCATCAAGAAAATGAATCCAAATTGCATTGTTCCCTGTCATCATTCCCATTCAGAATATAGCCACAGCAAAGCTGACAACATGGTAATAAACAAGCAAAATGCTTGGACCTTAAAATTCAAAGGTTATACCATTTTTCTTGCTAATATCATCTACATGTCGGGATAGTGCATGTAACCCTTCAATGCAACCCATAGCAGCTACCCTTATATCCTGAAAATACAACATAGCGAATAAAAAAAACCCACATTTATAAAGCAAGGTTAGTTACATCAGGCTTCCCATTGGTCTGAGCTTTTTTTGCTTCAATCTCTGATTTTTAAAAAATATCATACAACCCCCTCTAGGTGGTTTTTGTTTCAATCGTACCCCCTAACATCATTATCCATTAGATTTCTAACCGAAAATGGGCAAATAACGCCGTATGGCTTGATTAGGTGTTATGTGACACAACTAAATGAATTTAGGATATACAGGTGAAATAAAAACCAAACCTTGGGGGGTGTATCATAGTTTTTAAAAACCAAAATCTAAAGTAAAAAAGGTGCAAACTATGGGGGGGCCAGTATAATTAACCCTATAAAGTAATGCATGTGAATGAAACAACTGTTGGTCAGGTCAAATTTTTCATCATAACTTGAGCAGTTTAGTTATACAAAGCTAAGAAAGGTTTAGGTAACAAGTAAGGTAACCAAAAAGTTTGACACAAAACCTGGCTTTGATGAGCAAGAGGAACAAGCAGTGAAGGGAAGTTGGCCAGAAGTTGAAACAGTAGCCCGTTGTCAGGCTCAACACAGAGGAATGCAAAACAATGTAGACTCTCAACTTGAACAGCAAGAGGAATATCTACAAGATAAAATCCCAATTAAAAAGTATAAAATTATATCATTGAAAAGATAGTTCAATAAACTCCTTGAAAAATGTGAAGCGATCATTTCACCACAATAGCTTAAGTTGATGTCTGAGGCCTACTTAATTGGTTTTATATATTCTCTAACGTACCCCCTCAAGTAAAAGTCCTTTGGGCTTGAAACTTACACAAGTCTACTCTACCTTGTGCTGAATTAATTTGATGATAAATAGGTGAGTGCTAGGATTTGAACTCAAGACCATTTAGTTATAAAGCTTTGATACCATGTTAAGCGACCATTTCACTACAATAGCTTAAGCTGATGTATAAGGCCTACTCAATTGGTTGTATATATTCTCTAGCAAAGAATATACCCAAACTAGAGCTAAAAACAATCAAAAAGATATCTATCTTATCAACATAACAATGAAAGAACCACCACCCTACAAGTGTGGACTAAACTAAATTAAAAAATGACATCCCACTCGATGCCACACCTTTGAACAGAAAATCAGCACAAGTATGCCAGCAATTATACGATATTAACTGTTGACAATCACCTTCATCCAAGAAAAAACCATTCAGAAAATCAATGGGTGAGATTTTGCATCTGGTAACAAGGTAGCACTGGTGCTCCTTGAAAACATGCTTCAACCTAGAGGAAGCAAAAAAAAGAAACAAGTCTCTAAGTTTAACAAACTTCCCATCATCACCCTGGAGCAAAAAACAAATCAAAGTCAACAAAATAATTGGAAAAAGAAACAATAAAAACAAGCAAAACATCAAAAATTCACCAACCAAAATGATATCCGTGGGTGCCACAGAAATAAATGCCTCCAGTAACTTCCAAAAGAGGCAAATGAGAACATATGCATTTATTGTTTTGGAATCTGTATCCAGCATCTGATCTAGGAAGTTTCCACAATCCCATTGTAGTATTTCTTTCTTGAACTGTTAAGAAATAGGATAAGGATAAATCATAAAGCCAAAACCAAGATAAACCCAAATACAAAACAAGTTACATCAACCAACCTCATTGAAAGAAATATCATTAGCAGACTCCAAAACTTCCCACTCAGCCTTCAGAAAAGAAATGCAAGCTTCAAAAAGTGCCAAAAACCGTCCACTTTCTATCAATAAGACGACAATAATATTGTCAGCCTTTTAATACCCCATTAATAATAACATAGCAGCATAATTTATACAGAATCAACGACTACAGAAGCAATTTTCAGTTTATATTTACAAGACAACAAAATGTGAGTACCAGATGACTGGAACTATAAAGTTATAGGATAGCTAACCGAAACTTCCTACATAGTATTTTAGAGTAAAGTATTTTTGAATCTGTGGTCCAAAAATCCTCTCATCTAAATTAAGAGACCATCAGAATCTAGTTAAAAAGATGGGAACACATTGCTGTCCATCTGTATTAACCAAATACAATGCTTCCTGAAACTAAATCATAAATTTTGTTCTCCTCTAAATCTGAAATCAGTAAACTTTATACAGGTAGGCAAATTGCTAAGTTCCCTATGTCTTTAGGATCCAAATGTGGAAAATTATAAACAATAAGGACAATCGAAACTTCACAAAACAAGTAATTGCACTGTCTTAAGTCTCAACTTGGCATGCTTAAACAAAGTAGTGAATACAAAGTTTGCTCCACCTAGCTCAACCTAGCTCAACCCTCTTTATGTTTTTTGGAATCAGTCAAGAATAGACAAACCACACTCAAACAGTAACAATTGCACTTATCACTTATCAGCTATCTGCTTCAAACACTAGAAATATCTGTTATACTGTCCAGAACCCAACTAGGGAAAAGGACACAAGTAATCAGCCTCAAGTCAACAGGAAATGATTACTAGAGCTACAAAACTCAACTCACGTGCAAGCTTAAACACCTTCAACGATCATACCAAGTCGACTTTGAGTTCTAGAGACCTAATATCAAGAGATGATGCTGAGAGATTCGACTTGCAAAATGGAGAGTGTGGCCTAAGAAAGAAGTGATGGAAGATCAGAGAAACATACCATTCCTTGAAGCCATAAAAGCCTGCATCAAGACCAAGAAGACCACTGTTTTTGAAAAGCCAAAATTGTTGCAGCTCTGGATAAGCCAAGGCATGTATTCATTAGGGTGCACTAGTACTGTTTCTGCATAGCTGTTAATGATCTTCACATTAACTGAAGATACACTCTCCCGCCGTAATTTCTGTATTGTTTAAACATACAGAAACATAATATAAGTTGGTTGATGAGGAACAAATATCATACAGGCAGGACAAAATGTTTTCAGAAGAGAAACTAAATGCCCAAGCATAAAAAATTGCAAGGATTAAAAACTACTCACTACTTAGCAGAACTTTCTTCAACGAAATAAGTAGTCTAGTTGACTAGACATTCAACAGTGGTATCTAATCTGTGTATAACTTCTCCCAGTAAACCATTTCAAGCTTAAGAACAACCATTTAGAGTTTTAAAGCTTTAAAAACAGTTGTTCTATTTACTCTAATAAATTTACAAAGTACTTCACAGTCTTAAGTCACTTAATATATGAGCAAACAGTGACAACTTTGTATAATCAATTCCCCATGGATTAACTAGCTATCCTATTAAGTTGAATAGAGACAAGCCCTATACTTTTTGGTGCACTAAATGATAGACTGTCCTTGTACCAGGCCAACAACAAAATTCTGGAGTTTCATATTGACTTTTATAGTCTTAAACTATTAGGTTTTCAAAGGTTTCTGATCACAGTCTCAAGCATAAACTTCCAAAAAAAAAAGTTCCACATAGACGAATGAATGTCCATATGAAAAAAACCAAGAATAAAACAATTCACCCTCTCTTCGGTGGACACAGCAGGAAGATTACGATAAAAAGGCCACTTTAATTCCTTTGCTAGTTCCAAGGCAGATCTATTAAGCTTCTCTGTCTGCATATAGTAACACAAAGAAATTGATAAATCAACAAGAAAGTAAGAAATGTTTCCTTTGTTTAATTCACCAAAATGGCAATGCAGGGATCACCAAAGAAAAGTATATGAGCAATGAACCTTGGGTAAGAGTAGGAGTAAAGGAAAGATAATGGTAGCAACTTTCTTTGAATGCTGATTTTGATCACAGAAGCTTGCAGTGGCAATCTTTACAACGGAAACAGCAACATCAACAGCCAGAGATGCTTTGTCTAATGAACCTGTAGGACAACATTGATTTAGAGAAACAGTAAGGATCAAAACTATAGTGCCGCATTTTAAAGTTGGCAATTTCCATGTTTCCAATTTTAATATTTGCAGGGACTGATATTTGAAAATTGCAGGAGTTGAACCCTAGCATCATGGAAGTAGAAGAACAGAGCAATAATACTTACTTGACCAAAGGATGCTGAGACATTTTTTAAGTATATCTCCTAACAAATCAAGAAGATCTGGGGGCTTTATCAACTCAGACAATCCCTCAACAGATAATGCAGCTTGAACAACTGATAGATCATCATCACGAAGCTGACACAGGATGGCATCTTGAATAATTACAAGCCTCTGACAGCAAGTGAAAAAAAGGGAAATCAAACAAAATCAGTTAATAAACATTCAAGAACCACAATTTGATGATTCGGACATTTTGTTGATGATGATGAGTACAATTTATTCATTAAAAAGAAAAAAGACCCACATCGATACTGTCTAATGACACCACTTGTTCACCTTTACAGAAATAACTAAGAAACAAGTTACACAAGATGAGATTGAAACCAAATTGTACCTGTGAATCAGTGCCCTTGCTCTTTATAAGCCCAGATATACTTAGACCAGACAATGTGGCACGCCTTACCTCAGCCTACATCATATAAAAACTAGTAAGAAGTTTGAAAATATGTTAATAGTACCCAACTTCACATCAAATATGTCAATAGATAATACCTTAGGATGGTTTAAAGAAAACCAAATTTTGGAATCTGACACAGAAGCTGAGAAATTGAAGTTTTCATCCAGCATTGAACTCAAGACATCAAAAACTGAATCGCCTTTTTTGGCATTCTGCATAAAGATAAACGGTCAATACAACCATTAAGCAAGAAAAGCATAGGTGGAAGGGAATTGTTGTCTCACTAACCGTCAAAAAAGAATGAACCGCCAAACGAAATTCTGATGGATAATTCATGTTAATAGCCAACAAAATCTCTTTAGCCCAGCTCCCTAGCCAACAAGAAAGAAATATCTGAGTAACAACAATAAAAATCATGATGGTGATTGAGCAAGAGGTAAGTGTCAATACAACCAACACTCCAAAAGAAAGGTGAATGTTGAATAGTTTATTAAAGTTACAAGAGTAACTCACATAAATGAAAAGATGAATATGCATATGGATGTTAAGTGATAAGATAAATGCAAGCTGTAAAACAAGAAAAATAAAATTGCTTGCTTTTAGCGTACCACATTCAGATGGGACTGAACTGCTATTCTTCTGTGACTTTTTCATGCAAGACGAGAGAACGTTTGAGACCATAAGATTAACAAATTCTTTTACAGGAACTACGCTTATGATGGATACCAATGCATCTTGGCATCCTGAATCAGAATAACTGCAAAACAAAAATCAATCAACTCACATGCAATGACCATGAAGAGTTTCTTGCAAAAAGTGAATAGGGAATTAACTCTAACCTGCAGTCAACCAGAGACTCCAAAAGAACAGCAAGGAATCTACTGATATTGAACTCCTTCAATAGGTCCAAAAGAATGTGAGTTATGTCCCTTCAAAATAAAGAGACATAGAAATCAGAATAAAAAAAGGAAGAAAGAAACCTATATGCAGTTACATGCCTCACCGTAAATGTGAAAAGAGTTTTAGGGGGCTGATTAGGTACCTAGTTTCCGAGAACATCTCCAAAGCCTTTTTGGGAAGCACATCCACAGATTGCAACTGAAAATTTTTGCAAAATAAATTGGAAGGTAAACTAAAATAAAAATTGCTCTTCAATATGTAACATAAAGTTGTTGAACTCAAATTAAAAATCAGATGAAAAAATTTTTATAATGAGAATGTCATATCTACATGAAGCTTATCATCCACTAAGCCAAGACCTTTACGCTAATACTTAGCAGAAGAGTAACAAAGCAGTAATAAGAAAGAACCTATAAGAAAATTAAGGGAAAACAAGTCAGAAAAGAATTCCATAAAAGCCATCTGCTTGATCAGATGTTTATGCATCTGAAACAAATAAATATCAGAGAAGCAGCCAGCACCTGAACAACGTTAATTAAGGCCATAATCGACAAATGAAACCATTGAGTTGAATCCTTTGCATCTTTCCTAGCTACATCAGATATTAACCGAACCAGACTTTTAACAAGTTTAGGAGACAACGCAACTTTAGCTGCTAGTAAACCAACAATCATCAAAGCACCCGCCTGTAGAGAGGAAAGTATAGTCCACATTACAAGTAGAGGGAGAACAAAAGGTAAACCCAAACTATAGTAGAGATATCATAGTTGACCGAAGCCAGGGAACATTAATTTAAAACCCTACCTTGTGATCTGAACTGTTTCTGCTACCACTCTGAAGTCCAGAAAACACAAATGGTAGGATTCTTTTCACAAAATCATCATTTGCAGCCGTCAAGGAACTCAAAGCTTCAAAAACAACAGCTGTACAGAAGCTGATAATTGGCGTTGAAGGCTGATACTTTTTCACAGGAGAGGCCTGCAGAAAAGATATTCAACACACAAATATAATGACAGAAGTAGTGAAACAACACGAAAAGAAGCAAAATGCAAACACTCACAAAGTTGCACAAGGTCTCCAATACACCCATATCACGAATACACTGCTGCACAATAACATGCCTAGGTGGTGGTGCACCTGAGACTTTCGCACCATCCAGAAACTTCCATTTACCATTTCTACACCGCAATAAATGAGATGTCAAATATTTGCATAATAACCAGAAAAAGAAAAGAAAAGCAATGACTTAAAATTGGAACTAATAACTCCAACCTTGTATCAACTAACTGAACCACTCGAACAAACATGTGAGTGTCATGGTAAGGAAGCGCACATAGAATCAAATCCTCACCATTGTACACATGAACCCTGAAAAATACCCACAATTGGTAAAGAGCAATCATAATATTCTCAACCAAAAAAAAAAAATCGATTCAAAGGGTAAAAACTTACTTATATCTGCGAATCAAGTACTCGAGTGTCTTATGCGCTGAAGACAACTGAAAATGCCCAGAGAGCAACTTCAAGTATGAACTAATACTTGCATTAATTCTATTATTTTCCTCTTCCCGCATTAATTCTCTATCCAATTCTTTACTCTTATGGCTAAACAAATCATTCTTGTAGTTTCTAAATCGTTCATCGACACCAACAAGAACCTCCAGACCTGCAAAGCAATCAACAAACAATTAAATAACCCTGAAGAAACAAACCCAAAAAGCATATGTTAAAATAACCAATTGCTGGGTTTTGACCAGAAAGAGCAATATCCAGGATAGTATCAATGTCGATATCGGCGGCTTCTTTCGGGTCGAAGAGAATGGAGGGTTTAGTGAAGGGCCGCTTTCGGGGCTCCGAATCCGCTTGTACGACGGAGCGAATCGCTTGTAATTGTGAAGCTAAACTCGTCGCCATGGTTTTTGGATTCTTTTGGCAAAGGAAAAGTGAAGAAATTCAAGAACAGAGGGAAAGAACTAAAACCCTAAACCTCACGTCTTGGCTTAAACCATAAGACCGTTTCAAGACGGTCAGTTTCTTACTTAACGCCATCACTCTCGACCGTTAGGGTTTTTAAGAACTTGGCACATGTTGGAGATCTAGTGATGTGGCAGGGGCATTTTTGTCTTTTAGTTGAGATTGATTTATGCTGACCGAAGGAGTGGACTAACCCGGTCCAAGTCAAACTTTGAAGGCCCAAAATACAAGTCCTATAAAATTTTGTTGTGATTAAAAATAAATTTAAAGATAAGGTTTAAATTATTTCAATAATTTATATAATTAATTAACTTTAATGATTTTTAAATTATTTAATAAAGATAATTTTAAATAATAAAATCTTTTAAATTATAAAAAATTGTTAAATTTAAGTATTTGTTTTAAATTATTCGACTGATTTAATATTAATTAAATTAATAAAATATTATTTTATTAACATATTTGTTATTTTTTAATAATGTTATTTATTTTAAGAAATGATATATTTAAATCCCAAATCCGCATTTCGGGCCTATTCGGGGTCGCCTGTGGGCTATAAGAGGCCTGGACCAAGGCTGGTTCACTCCTTTTGCCCGGTCCGACCGAAACCAAACCACTCTTGATTCTTCGCTGGACCACTAGAGAGAGAGACGAAAAGCAGGGAGAGTATAAGTATTGAATCTGCCATAGTCAAGAGTGGTCAAATGAATAAAGTAGTCAACTTTCTCGCATCTCATTTCAAATTTTGAGGAATTTGACATCTGTATCTCTCTATTCACTTTCTTTAGATCCCTATTTTGGGTTTCCGATCTCTGGAGAGATTCACTCCTCGATGCTCAGTTATGGCGTTTTGACTCGTCCATATCACACACTTTACAATGCCGGTCTGAAGACGTGAGACGTTGTCATTTCGAGATATGGAGTTCACCGAGGCCTATAAGCAAACCGGCCCCTGCTGTTTCTCTCCAAATTCGCGGTATATCGCCGTCGCCGTCGATTACCGTCTTGTGATTCGCGACACGTTGTCGTTCAAGGTACTTCTTTTCCTAAGGTTTGAATTTGGTTTCAAAGTTTGTTTCCTACCGCTTAACGCCGTGTTTGGGTGCCTAGAAAATGGGGGAATGTTAAAGAAGAAACATGCGTTACTGTGCTTTATGTTTTTGGTTAGCTAGAAGTAAGTTTACATTAGGCCCCGAGTTGGGAATATGTTGAACTTCTGGTAGAATTATAGGTTTTTTGGTTACTTTAAGGTGGTGGAGAGTTGTATTATCGATTCCTATAGATTAAGATCCTTTTAAATTAGGAGGTTCCTTTGTATTCATGCCAAAATGGGGTAGTGTAATGATCAAATAGTCCTTTTTGTTTCTTAAGAGTCAGCATTTCGTGAATAGCTCATGGCATTATGTTTCATAGTACTGGAGCTTCAATGTAATGTTTACTAAACTGCTGTTGTTTAGATGACTTTTGAAAGATTGTGTTTATGCAAAATCTCTTGTAATCTGCAAATGCAGGTTGTGCAGTTGTTTTCTTGCTTGGATAAGATAAGTTATATTGAATGGGCGCTTGATTCTGAGTACATTCTTTGTGGTCTGTATAAAAGGCCGATGATACAGGCATGGTCACTGAACCAACCTGAATGGACATGCAAAATAGATGAAGGTCCAGCTGGTATCTCATATGCTCGCTGGAGTCCGGACAGCCGTCATATACTTACAACATCAGATTTCCAATTACGATTGACAGTTTGGTCACTTGTTAACACAGCATGTGTTCACGTGCAGTGGCCCAAACATGCTTCTAAAGGGGTTGCTTTCACTAAAGATGGAAAGTTTGCTGCAATTTGTACAAGGCGTGATTGCAAGGACTACATAAATCTATTGTCATGCCACACATGGGAGATAATGGGAACATTTGCTGTTGACTCATTGGACTTGGCTGATATTGAATGGTCTCCTGATGATAGTGCCATAGTGGCATGGGATTCTTCTCTAGAATATAAGGTGGTGAACTTCATTTGCTGTAGTGCCTCAACCTTGCATTGTTTCTGTAATTCCAATTCAAGAGAGAATTAAAATTTATTAGTACAATTAGCCGTATTGTTAGGCATGCATTGCAAGCATTTTTCGGATTGATCACCGACATAGCCTAAACCACAAATAATCTATTTATATGAACTCTATATTGAGCCTGCTATCAGATGCATCAATTACGTGATTTTGTGTTGCACGAGTTATCAGTTCATGTAGACATCTCAATATCACATAAATGTAGCTATTTAAGTCAACACTCGTTCTCAACTGAGAGGTGAAATGGCTACTTATTTTTCTAATTTGATACAGGTTCTAATTTACTCTCCAGATGGGAGGTGCCTTTTCAAGTATCAAGCATATGAAAGTGGACTTGGTGTAAAAAGTGTTTCGTGGTCCCCTTGTGGTCAATATCTAGCAGTTGGTAGTTATGATCAAATGTTGCGGGTTCTACACCACTTGACTTGGAAGACATTTGCTGAATTTATGCACCTTTCTGCAGTTCGAGGTTCTTGTTATGCTGCTGTCTTTAAGGTATTGATCTTTTCCTGTTGCCTTTTCATTACTCTAGTGGCCTTATATGATTTATCTCTGTTCTTGTTCTCTAAACTTTTCAGGAGGTGGATGAACCCTTAAACATTGATATGTCTGATTTGTGTTTGAACGACGAATTTCTCCAAGGGAACTCTGGTAAGCATGATAGTTAAATAAATTATTGATCTTGACATAGCATAATTCCATAACTCGAGAACATCACTTTTTTAATGATTGTAAACCTCTGCATTCATTTATATTTATTTCTACCGCTTCCATTAGATGCTTCAGATGGACACTTCAAAGTTAGATACGAGGTTATGGAACTGCCTATAGCATTGCCTTCACAAAAGCCTCCTGCTGATAAACCTAACCCTAAACAAGGGATTGGTAAGCTCATTTTTCTTTTGTCGTATGGCTGACATTATGGATTGGCAATATATTCTTCAGTTCTGTCACCTTAATTAAGCCTCAATAAATCTCAAGTTGCTTCCCCCATCCTTATTCTTTTTTTGATTATCGTTTTCACTGATCTTTTTATCTTAATTCCAGGCCTTATGTCATGGAGTAGTGACAGCCAGTACATATGTACCCGTAATGATAGTATGCCTACTGCTCTGTGGATATGGGACATAAATCATCTTGAGCTTGCTGCCATCCTGGTCCAGAAGGATCCAATAAGAGCAGCAGCTTGGGATCCAACATGTTCGCGTCTTGTTATTTGCACCGGCAGCACTCA
>JAOSBN010000006.1:39317157-39338779 GCA_027563595.1 Erythroxylum suave | reverse complement strand
TCACGTTCCACACATATCTTTGAAGAAGATGGATATTACTGGAAACGCACCTTGTGGCCAGATCTCGGCTGAACCAACAATCAATTAGATTCAAATAATAGAAAATAAAAAAATTTTGCCATATTCAGCTTATCATTCATTATTTATAATTAAGAATAAAATTTAGATAATAAATATAAAATCAAAATAATAATATTTTTAATTTTAGGCGTAACAATGGGCCAAGCTGGACCAAACTCCGATCAAACTTGAGGCAGTTAGCTCGAGTCCGAGTCCGATAGGGTTAGAGCAACACCGTCTGAGCCCGAGCCCGACTTGACCACTAGCTTTATTTAATTGCGAGATGCTAAAGTAAATAGGTTCCACAGAGGATTAAATTGATAAGTGTTTCCAATGAAAAACTAATTTCCATTGAAATGCTAATGCAAATAAGCTTCTAATCACCCGAGAAAAAAAAAAGCACACATAAATATAAGCTCAAGAACTGGAGAAGCAATCTGATCCATGTCAAAATATGGTCGCCAACTTTCTGGAAGATTTGCCGTAGGCGGTTCTTTTGTGCGTATCCAAGTCCCCAGCCTCGATGGGCAAGAACCCCGTTTGAGTGCCATCACTGTCAGTGTCTATATCCCCCTCAATTGTTAGCCCTTCAATTCTTGCAGCTACGGAGTCCGCCTTAGCACCCACTTCTACGTCTGCATGTCAACACAAAGCATATTGCATCATAGTAATCATACGCAAAAGTGCTGTTTTTGAAAAGGAGTCATGCCCTTTGAAATACTCCTTTTCTATTTCTTTTGCCAAGTAAAATGTGTGGATTCCTCCATTCCAAGAACGATCTATCGAAAGTATGTAAGTTTGCTCGGTGCAGGTTGATCAAAAGAAAAATATGGAACAAAATAAGATTGATATATAAATATAATCGGTGGAACAAGATCAAGTCAAGTTTACTTGGATTCGAGAAGAGCCACAAGATCAGGCCACAAAGCAGCAGAACGAATGGGATAACATGGACCGCATTCTCAGCAAACTTAATACGTGACTTCTCCTTCTTGACCATTTCCGTGGCAGGATCATACTCCGGTAGCTCATTTTCCTCCATCGACGGTGACAATCTCTGTCCCGGCATGGCCTTTGGCGATGAGTGTATGAAGTAGTCAACAGCTACCCGGTTCCAGCTTGCCGACCTGTGCATATTGTATGTTTTCATTTTCTTGTCAGGATTCACAAAATGAGAGGAGGAGAAGATAAGGAAAGCAGTATTATCTTAGGAGTGTTTTAGATGTATTGTTCGTGTGATTTTATGTTTTGGTGATCGTAAAATGTTTCTGGAATTGGCATGAATTGGAATTCTTGTTAGTTGGCGTTCGTTGGTTAATGGTGGTGTTTTCTTGTGAAGGAAAAGTGACGATCCGACAACTAAAATTAAGGATCTGGCGGTTAAAGGTTGGGTTTCGGTTAGAAGATGACTATGGTTTTCCTTTCTTCCAACTTTTTACGAACTTTGAAGTGAAATTGTTCGATGTTTCCAGAGATTAAGCCGTTTCTTAAGCATCTTGCCGTTTCGACTTTGTCAATCTAAGACTATTAGTGTAGAACAAAACGACCCGTTTGTTTTTCGTTTGGCGTCAATAATAGCTGAGGTAAAATTTGGGTTCTCTTAGTTTTTGCATTATAATTTAAATTCTAACATTTAAAAAACCATGTTATTGAATTTAAAATTAATGAAATATTAAAGTTCTGTCTAAAAAATTATATGTGACATTTTTGAATTAAAAACAGGCATTAATTAGGCATCCCTCTAATTAACAAATCGAAAGTTCAACATGCTTTTCTAAAGTAACTAATATAAATTGTCGACCTTCACAATGGCTAGGACGACAGTGGGCTCACCTAGGCTCGGTGCTGCCCGACCCCAGCTTGCCTTGAGGGCCGATCGAGTCATAGTTGTTCAGTCTTGACCCAATGGAGCCGAAGGTGGCCCGGCTTGAGTCTGGCCAGAATTTTATTTTTTCAAAAAGGCAACCTGAGGCCTGAGACCAATCTGAGGCTCTGTAGGGTAAAAAATCAAACTCAAGGCCTGATCAACCAGAGTTTAACCCGTTAACTTTAGGTTGAGTCAGGTTTAGACCATTTTGTCATCCCAAAATATAAGAAATTGAATGAAAAACAAGGTTTAATAATTCAACTTGTTAAACAAGAGTGAATAATTTTTTATTTATAACAATTCACTATCAATTAGAATATTTAAATCTTAAACCCTTTTTATGACCGGTTCGATGCTCGGTTCAAATTTTAAAACATTGGTCAAAATAGGTATGAGAAAAGGATGACGATAAGCCCGCGTAGGTCCAACCCGACACAGTTTGAGACCTGTCAACTTGGATCTGGCCCGGGTAAGCCTGCCATCCCTATATGATATATAAGAAATTGAATGAAAAACAAGGGTTAATAACTCAACTCGTTAAACAAAAGTGTTTTTTGGTTTTGGAAAGTCAAGGTCAGTATATTAAAATGAGTTCAATGTACAAATAGCCAAGAAGAAGATTAACAACCTAACAAAAGTGAATACCTGAAAATACATAGAGTGAAATTACCGACCTTTTTGGAAAATTTTAAACGTAATAAATGATCCAAAATAAGTTTTATATAAAATAACATATAACTTTCTTAGGACACTTTAATACTTTTCGTTTATTATGATCAAGTGTTGTAACATATTGAAAAAAAAAATCAAATTAGTATGAAATTCTAGTCCATAGTTAGGATGCCAATGGGCAGGATCGGGCCACAGGCCACGGGCCACTTGGCAGGCTGGGATGGGTTGGCTTGTGGCCTGGCTCAATGGGCCACGGGCGGGACCAGACCCGCAATTTTTTTATTTAAAAAACTTCTAAAACGACATCATTTTTAGCTCGTGACTCGGTCGGACCAATCATGATTGACTCGTAGACCGGTCAATCCAAGCCAAAATCGGGTCGGCCGACTCATTTTTGACACCTCTTTTTATAGTTGACCTACTATACATTATTAGAATTGGGCAAAACCAAAATTTTAATATTAAAATGTAATTTTTTAAAAAAGGAATAAATTTATCAATTTTCCCATTTACTAGATTAAAAAAAATCCGTCAATTAGATACTAAAATCTTAATTTAAAAGTTTTTTCATGTTCGATTTTGATTTTTTATAAGAAAATTTGAATTATTATAAGTGAGAATAAAAAATTAGTTAAATATTAAATTTAGCATATAAATTATACTTGAGATTTTCTTTTAAATTTGCATAATATATTAGCATTATTTAAATTAAATCAATTTAAAGTTAAAAAATTAAATTAGATTCAATCACATTCGAGTTTAATTTTGAGTTCATATATTTAGACTTAATCAAACTTAATTTAAGTTTTTTTTTTTAAGGTTGACTTCAAACTTTGAGTTCATGTACCAACATTGTCAACTCTAGTTACAACTTGTTGCTAAAGTAGATAGAACCACAATGGTTACGGTAGCTCCTTCTTCCTTAACCCAAACTCTGGAGTTGAAGTTTTAGGAATAGAATCGTTTTAAAAAATTATGAGGGAGAGTTTTACCGCCCGAAAGGGTCCTGATCAACTCAAATTCGGATTAATCGGTTGCTCACGTGATATCAGATACCGAGTAGTTTAATTAAAAAAAAAGTAGAAGTTACAATTTCAAGTAGAAATGATCATCAGAGCAGGGGACACCATGCCACGCTCTCCTCAAAGCCAAAGACCAATTTATCAAATCTTGCTCCTACTTGCTAAACCATAATCACATTGAAACTACCAAAATCCAAACTAAATATTATTACAAGCTGATGAAACAACCTAGAAACTAGTTTTATCTTTTCCTTAGCTTCTCATGTGAACAGGGGAACCAGATGTCATTGCCCTTGCAGAAAGAAGAGCAATATGCACACTTAACTATTTCTGTATCTTCAATGTATTAATGAAGCTCTTGCCTTCTGCAATGTCATTTTTGGAGAGAAAATCCAGAAAGTCCCTAAAGCTGCTTTCTTTATATCCCTTTGGGTGTTCATCATCCACAAGTTCTTCTGCAGTCGCCATTTTCTCATCCATACCCAGATTGTGCAGGCTTGCAATGGAAATCCTAGTCCTTTCAGAATTTAGTCTAGCTCTATGCAGAACACTTCTGTACAAGCCATTGCTCAGGACCTCAACATGGTCTCCAACGTGGACCTGAAGAGCATCATGAAGCCGGGGGACCAGCCTCCACTTGCCATCTTCCGACCCTGCGACGATTTCAAGGCCAGGGAAGCTCTGAAGTATTATTGTCAGGCAGCTGTAGTCGGAATGAGGCGGCAATCCCAATGCAATTTCTGGATTCGGGCATGGTGGATAGCAGTTCAATGCTATGACTTGTGTCCCTTCCTCCATTTTGTTGCTCAAGTATGTTGGACCTAACCCTAGGCTCTCAGTAATGGCTCCCATCAGCAACCCAGCAAGTTTCATCACTTCTGTGCAATAATTCCCCATCTTTTCCCTGAAACATAGTACATTGTTAGAAGGATATTAACGAGTCAGTGACCCACCTAGAGAAGTTACGCACATAGCTAATCTTGGATGGTTTCACGTATCATTCATTGCCTGCAGTAAACTAGGTTTGAGCTTAGTAACTAGGTCTCGGGGGTCTTTCAGATTTAGCCCTTCATCGCACAGCTAACAATGAGAAAGAAAGAAATAGAACATTTGTAGGGATTGAAGCTAAGAGACTTATAGTTCAAACCCGTGTAAATGTGAACACATAAAACTGACTAATATGAAGAGACAAATCCCTTTGTTTGGAAGTTTATGATGATTCAATGAGGTCTGAGGTCATTGCATATGTCTTCCTACTTGTGAGACTGTAATAACGGCAGTTTCTTGTCTGCTATTCAAGTTAAAGACGTATGCAATAGGCAAATAAGACACATGCTTTGTATATAACACTTATTGAAGAACATGCACATGTTTTCTCTTCAATTTTGTTACTTTGAAGTACCTGTTATGTACTTGACGTACTTGACTTTTTGCTGAAGTGATAGATTAAAACAGAATAATTATAAACTAATTATCTCTACTTCGACCATTAGTTTCGTCAGGTATTGAAGGATCAGTAACCTGTAATGAGGTGGACTAGTTGGCCATAAATGAATCCATTTAGAAAGAGGATTAGCATAATGTTTTAGGAAGATCCTCCAGAACTGGACCTTGTCGTCCCCGTCCTTCAGTCCAGTCCCATACCTTATCGGCTTGTGAACATCATTAGACATGAACTTGGTTTTCTCTTGACCTGGTAACTTGAAGAAATCTGATGCTGCGGAAATAGCTCCATCTAGTGTCGATTGACAAATCCCATGGTTCACAACCTGTAATTTCAATAACAAAGTTCGTTACGTAGTATGAGAGTTGGTGCTTGGAAGAGACTTGACCCGACAAAAATCAAAGGACAATTTGTCATTGCGAGCGCTTACTTGAAAGAAGCCCATTTGGCGACATGCATCACCTATTTCTTTGATAACTTCAATCCTCTTATGGGAAGGAGTACCTTGTCTCAACCGACCCAAGTCAATCACCGGTACAGTGGCTGTCTCAGGAGACGTACTTGGACGGTCTGGAGATTTAACAGCATAGCACTTGGGAACGTATGACAAGCCCCTCTCCTGAGCACTACTTCCAATTGGAAATGAGCTTGAACACTGGTCTCCTTCCATGTCAATGTAATTGAAATTATGAATCAGAAACAAGTGTCCAATTGTCGAGAAGCTTGGAAATAAAAGAAGAGAATGGTTATGTAATGATTGGAAATGCAGACGCTTTATAAAGGTTTTCCACAGTCACGGATGTGCAATACATCTGGCGGTGCATAACTTGCTGACCAAGGCTGTTAGTACTCTGAATGCAGACCAATGCTTCGGGGCATCTATATATTACTGTACAGAAACATGAAGAAGGTTATATGGAATTGCAAGTGGGACGATACATGTAAACAGGGAGAGTTATTGCCAGATCTTTGCACTTGGACTGTATAAAAGGTTGGTTAAATGTCATTTCATGTTTATTTTAACCTTATCCGGCTAAGTCAATGGTTTTGAAGTCCAAAGTATTACTAAACAAAATGGACTTTCTTAATTCTTCAGCAATCAACAAATAAGAGCGGGCCGTCAGTTGAGAGTCGCAAAACAACAGGCTAGACTACCAGACAACAGAAAGTACCTTCTTCCCTGAAAATACTGTGGATTGCTCTTGGGAACCCGCTGTGCCGGCCTGTGCAGGGGCAGCAGGGCATTTTCCTAGGGCGTATCCCATTAGGGGCCCAGTTACTTGGGTTGAGATAATGTTCATATTATTATATAATTTTTTCTCACTTTTAAGACTTAGGTCAACTTTTGACAGGCATATAAATTGACTTTTATATTTTAATTTTTAAGTTTTGAGTGATAATTTAAAGTTAAATTTTTAAAATTTTAAATCTATTTTTAACGTATTAAATATTTAAAAAAATTATCATTCACGTGGATAATATATCAATATTTTATATCAGAATATTAATATTAAATGATATTGTGTTTACTTATGTTTATCCTTTTTTTAATTTGTAGATTACTTATTATATATAAAAAATATAATTAAACATTAATAAATAATTTAATTTTTACAATTGTTATTTTCATTATATATATAGCTGTTGTGAGAAGTTTTTCAAAGTTAAAATTATTAAAAACTTACTTGAGGTCATCAATATCGAAAGACAGGTTGAATGATTTAGATATTTTATTTATCGAGAAGGATATCTTGAACAATATTTATCTTGATAATATTATTAATGATTTTGCATTTAAAAATGTATAGAAATTTTTTTAAAATAAATTGAGATCATCTGTGTTCTTATTGCTGCAATTCTCTTAGTGTTTTGTAGTCTAATATTGTTGTTCAATTGCTGCTACTGTTATTCTGTTATTATTGCTACTATTTTTAATAATTTTATTGTTACTAACATTTGTATTGTTAGCTGATGTTATGATCATTTAATATTTTGATAATAGATCACAGTCTACAATTATAATCGTCGCAAAGGATATTTGGATTCATAAGGGATTTTTCCAGTGGACTACCAGTCCTATCTTTGAGATCTGGGTCGCGCCACTCCTAGATTTGGTTTCCAGATGTTCATCGCAACTTGCATTCTCCTTTGTAACTCCAATGACCAGCCTCTAGAGCTTTCGCTCGTCGCAATGTCGTTAGATCTAGACCTTTCTCTGCCTTTAACAAAAGCTTCTATTTACATCACTTTTCAGATGCAGTTGTTTTACTGCTGCTCAAATACTCTCTTGCTTTCTTAGGCTACTGTTGTAGTACTTTCACTTTGGTTCAGTGGTGTGTCTCTAATACTACTGATACAATTAACGGAAACATATTTGTGAAGGTCTTCCTCAGGACCGACGACGCGATGGAGGGACTTCTCGTTGATTCACTATGGATCATTTCGCGAGGACGTTCGATGGGCAGGGAACATCGATTTCCGGAGGTTCTCTGGTGAGTTTCCTTGCTCTTCTTAGTGTGTTTGGCATTCAAATTATTCGGTGTCCAAAACTTGGGAGTTTGAAAAATTATGCGGTTTTTATGAATGTTTATCGGTCAGTTTTACTTTGGGTATCTTGAACTGGAATTCTGGAATCTTCCTAACTGTGGATTTTGTTGTCCTATGGTGTTCAAGTTTTTTTTTTCCCTTTCTGAGACATGTCAAGAGAAATGTTCTCTAGCGCAGGATTGACTTTAGTTCTATTTGTGTTAAAGTCCGTTGTGTATTTTTGTTTCTTTATAGAATAGATCTTGATTTTAAAGAATCTGTAACAAATTGTCCTAGTTCATATTTTGATTAGGATAACTTCAGATTTACAACTTAATTCTGTACGTTTTATCACCTAAGAAAATTGTCTTTGTTTGATTTGTGTTTGTTTGGTGCTTTCCGACTCGTGCTAGTGGTCCTTATGCTTCCATGGGCTCGGTGGGTCTCTATTTTTAGGATGTTCTTCAGTTGGTACTTGGATGGGTATTTAGCATCCGGTTTTATAGATTAGATTGAAATACTGGGTGCTTCTACCTTTTGGCTTTATTTAGTAACCTGGGGTTTTTATTATTTAGATAGTGACAAAGATGGTGTTAGACTGTTAAGATGTGTATAGCGAGTTAACTGAGAGTCTTTCTAAATAGTTTGCTCAATTATTTTTGTTAAACTGCTGGTTGTTTATTGGGGGCATATGATAAAATTAAAAAGACACATGGAAGATTAGCATGACCCTTACTTAATATTGACTTGCACAATTCGAGAAATGGTGGGCAAACATTTGCAGCATAGCAAGTATGAACAGAACTCTGCAACTTTTCTATATCAAGTATCTTAATTTTGTTTTATTTTATTTTATTTACTTATTTGCTTATTTAAATTTATTCACCTACTTTTTTAGCTTATCAGTTCTTATACTCTGCATCACTTTTTTATTATCACTTTTTTATTATCACATTCGCATGTGAGTCTATAAGAAATAGCCTCTCTACTCTATAAGGATAAGGTTGTGTACTATCAGACTTTTCCAGATCCCGTTTTATTGCGAGACTCGGACTGAGTGTGAGTATTGAGAATGTTGCCTGAAAACCTGAAACTCTAGATTGAATCATAAAATGCCACATGTAGATAGAAATGTGCTGTGAACTGAAGGATGTTTTAGTATGGGACATGCAAAAGTAGGTAACTGTTGTGGATTCAGGATTCACCATTTAAGAATGACTTGGAGTTCCGAATTATTGGAATGGGTTGTGACGGCAGAACTTTGGGACGTACATTCGGGCCTCACCCTAGCCTGAGAGCTTGGTTATCAGCGTGTGATCGCTGAAGTGGATTCTTTAAAGGTTATTAACATTCTCTCTACTTCTTGTCATTTAGTTTGCTCTGAGGGAAATTCTTTGATCGCAGATATACGTGTGTTACTCCACTGAGACTAGGAGGTACAATTGTAACATATATACTGAAAAGGAAACCAGTGTGTAGACAGCTTGTTTTCCCTCGCTGTTTTATCAAGCCCTGGAGTGCATATTCTTGGGGAGCCACCGAAAGTTACTAAGGAGCTCATAGACTGCGACATGCAAGGCGAATCATATCGTAGGACAGTACACTACTAGTGCTTAATATTCCGTGTGTCTTAGGTTTTATTTCCTTGTTAAAAAAAAAAGAATGATTTGGAGCAACTCAATTGGTTTCTCCAGCGTTTGGGTGCATTTATTATTGTTAAAATTTACTAAACAAATGATTAAAATTTTTAATTAATTTAACCAAAAAATTTTAAATCGATCAAATTTTTGGTTTAAATTTTAATCTTTCTATTCAATATGTTTCAATAATTTTTATTGTTAAAAATCAATCAATTTATTCTTATAAATCAAATAGACAGTTAATTTTTATTTAACAATCTTCTTTTTAATTAAACGTCAAAATTTTCGATAAATAAACACAATCTATTTTGATTTATATTTTATTTAAATCATATTTCAAATTCCTAAATTTTATTCAATTTTATCTTATGGGCTTAACTTGGTTTTTAAAATATTAATCCATACACTTATATAAGTTTTACAAAATGGTTTCAACTTCATTTTAAAAAATAGAAATATCAACTTCTATACTATTTCCACATCCTAGCAATGAAAGAAATCAAGCGAATTACCTATTAACTCTACATCATATGACCTCAATCTTTTAAAACAGGGACATTCCTGAGACGTGGAAGCTAAGATCTACTCTCGAGAATGGACAAAGTTGTGTGATGTTATCTTATATTTGCATAATTACTTTCCAAACGATGCTTGTTGTACAGATAAGCATTAGAGTTTATTACTACACCCTTATGATCGTTTGTGAGAGGTTCTGCTTTTTGTGGAGTAGCAGACAGTTTGTCCACTAATAGAGTTTGTAAATATGTGAAATTCTTATAGACAAGGCAAACAGAGAAGACTGAGGGGTTGGAAAGAGTTTGAATTCCATGCATCTTTCACAACAACCTCACCAAACATCGAGTGACATGTATAACGTTTTGCCCAAATGATCCCCATTCCAAACCAACATGGCACCAACGTGAAAGATTGTAAAAAATAACTTTCACACTCCCACACACAAACAATATATATATATAATGGGCACTGGCAGGGGTCATATTTATTTTATTTTTTATTAGTGAAAAGGTTCATAATGTATTCGAAAAGAAATAATTAGATTCGTTTGATAAATAGGGTCGAAAATAACCCTAAGTAAAAAACTTGTTAAGTGGAAGAAAAGGTAGACAGTAATAAATTTTGTTAGTTTATACCCTTGCAACCAATCAGTTAGTTGTAAGTTGATGTATGACATTATTGTTTAATTAATAAAGCATTCTTTATTTTTATGTATTATGTTAATTATATTTGATGTTGTACTAGTAAAGTAAAATTCCTAGAACAATTACATTATTCTTGGTTTGTAGTGATTTATGAAATTATTTAGCCATAGTGAATTGACATTTAAAAAGAAGAATTCAAATATCAATTATAAATCAATTACTAATTAGTAAAAACGACTATGATTGAATACAAATGAGTAGCAGTACATTCATACTCTATCCAATTGAAACATTGGATGACGGAAGACTTAAGTTATATATCATAATTATGCACAGATATGTTAAGTCATACTATTTTGATATTTCTCATATTTGAGTGGTTAGGATATATTGCTAGACGTCAATCTTGATATATGATTATCAATTGTTTAATTGAAAAATTAAAAACAAAGTAAAAGGAGTTTTAATTTATTTTATTCTAATTATGAAATATAATTATAATTTATAATCATTGTCAATATATTAGGAACCTAATGGATCACACATAAAAGAGTAGTTTGTGAAGGAAAATCAATTTTAATTGTGTTGGACTTAATTATAAAGTTTGAGAACCTTTATGAATCAAATATAAGATATTTGATTTTATTAAAATTAAATTAATTATAGTTAGGGTTTGACTTTAATTATAGTCATGGTATTTAATTTTAATATAAAATTTAAAACTCTAATACTTTTTCTATAAATAAGAATAAGTAGAAGAGAGATAGCACTCCTGCGTAACTCCTCTCAGAAGAAGAGAAACTACATTGTAAATACTATTAGAGACTGGGCACGTAAATAGTTGTGGTTGACACATCGAAAAACTTTAAAAGGATTTCAACAGAAATATCAAATCAAGTATGATTTCTAATTTTATGATTCGATTTAATTATTCAAGTTATTCAATTTTCAGGATCTGATTGACAATCGTAAAATTTTATTTTTCACTACGCTCTTGATTCAACCATAGTTGGTTTCTAACAAATTTATAAAAAATGATCCGACTAAGAGGATAATTTATTAAATATTTAAGTTCCACAATTCTATATTAACCACGTTCAACTTACAAAATAGAAGAACCAAAAATGTTGTCTAGATATTAGTCTCTTAGGCTTAGTAGTCGAAAAATTTTTAAGTATAAATTACACTTAAAAGGTTGTTATTCATTTCGATGATTTTAAAGGATGAAAGAAAATGAAAATACATAAATTTGTGATATAATTTGAATCAATTTTATCATTTAACTTTTTAATTATTACACTATTTATTTAATATGCGCATAAAATTAAAAAATATATAATGCAACATAACAAATTATAAAACCAAGCTACACAAGTCAAGCAACATTCCAAGTTAGGTCATCTAAAAGCAATCATCCTCCACATATAAATAGCACTTATCATCTCCATAGATTTTTGACATTGTTTCTGACAAAGATGCCTAATCTGGTTTTTGTTTCCTTTCTCCTTGGTCTGTCCTTCGCATTAGCATGCAATGCGGCAACTTACATGGTCGGAGATACCTCCGGCTGGGACGTAAGCACCAATATCGATTCGTGGGCACAGGACAAGACTTTTGCTGTCGGAGACATTTTATGTGAGCACTAATTTCTTATTTCAGTAGTATAAAAGCAGCTTTTTATGTATGCATTATAAGTGTTCATTACTTGTCAACTGTGTAGTGTTCCTGCACTCTTCCTACCACAGCTTGGACGAGGTAACCAGGGATGGTTTTGGTAGTTGCAACACGAGCAACGTACTAAGGACATTCACGACAGGGAACACAGCTGTTCTTTTGACATCGCCAGGTTCGAGGTACTTTGTCTGTGGGAACAAACTGCACTGTCTTGGAGGATTGAAGCTGCAAGTTCACATACAAGGCAATCAGGCGAATTCGCCCGTAGCCACACCTCAGGCACAGCCAGGTGCTAGCACACAACCGAATTCGCCCGTAGCCGCACCTCAGGCACGGCCAGGTGGTAGCACAAAACCGAATTCGCCCGTAGCCGCACCTCAGGCGCGGCCAGGTGGTAGCACACAACCGTCTTTTAAGAACAATAATCCAGTTCTGAATTCTGCAGGATTTTTGGACGGTGGAAGGGAATCAACTGCAATGGCTCTCATCATGGTTTCTTTGCTGTGGATGTTTCCATTTTGAGTTCCCAACTAGTAATGTTTTTCTTTCTGAATGAAATCAAATGAGTGACAAAAGTAACTAAGATGACTTTATGAAATAATTTGTACTACAATGTTCATATTCTTTAAGATGGAATTTGAATAGAGTGAAAGTGACCTCAATGCCACATGATTGTGAGGAACCACACAGAGTCAAACAATGATGTAATAAAGGCCTACTTGAAATGCATGATGGAAGAATAATCTCCACATGAAAATGGTGGCAGGTAGGTTTCCACCAAGAGTAAAATCACAAGCCACACGATCGTGAAGAAACACCCAGAGAGTCGAAGAATGATCTAAGTTCCATAATTTCATTTTATTGGCTTTGAGGGAATGGATAAATCAAATTATGTGTTAAATAATTTGAGCATTGCTTTATTTTTGCTCCTGAGTTAGGATTATCGAATAGTGAAGTTACTAGCCCCCAAAAGGCGCAACTTTGACGCAATGATACTATAGCTCTAATCTTACATTGATTTTTTGTAATTTAAACTCGAGATATAGGACGACCCAAGTTAAAATTTGATGATTCTGATATCACTGAACCCTCCCGAAAGTCTTGTGAAGAATTAACATACCAATTAATTTTAAAAAAAAATAATTGGGATCGATCAAGTTGACTCGCCTCTGATTCAGGCTCCGACCTATGCCATGATTATTAGTATAGTCATAGTTATATAAAAAGATATAAAGTTTATATTTTATCCAAGTTTAAATTTATTTTAAAATGTTTATATTATACAAATATTATAACTTTTTAGTTTATGGTTTATTTATTTATTTATTTTAATATACAATATTTTACAACTGTTTATTAAATATTTCTCAAATTTTGTATAATGTCCTTATTTTACATTAAATATTTTATATTATAATATACATTTTAGTATTTTTAAATTATAAATTTTGTAAAACAACATAAAATATATCATTTACTCTTAAACTTTCAAAGTACTTTTACAAAATCATGTCTTTTGCATTAATTGATATTTCTAGTAAAACAACATAAAATATATCATTTACTCTTAAACTTTCAAAGTACTTTTACAAAATCATGTCTTTTGCATTAATTGATATTCCTAGTCCTCGTAATTTAAAGAAAATACTAAATTTCAAAAAATAAATTCAAGAAAATACTAAAATAAAAATAGAAATAAAATCTCAATAAATTATAAACTCCCCATTCGCTGACCAAACCACGTCACTCACCCGCTCTAAAAACAATGTTGAAGAATCTGGCAGTCTCTTCCTCCACAGCCTCTCCCGTCCTCCTCATCTCTTCCCCTCTCTCGAAACCCTTCCTTTCTCTCTCTAGAAACCTCCAATTTTCTATCTCTAAATCCGCTATAACCTCAAGACCCAATTCTTATTACAAGACTCCAATGAACATACTCAACAAACTCGGTTTCGGGGCAAAGTCACCCGACCCATCCACCATGGACCCGACCATCCCTCAGGGACCCGACGACGACGTACCCGCCCGTGGTCAGCAGTTTGCCCAGTTCGGAGCTGGGTGCTTCTGGGGCGTGGAATTGACGTTTCAGAGAGTGCCAGGCGTCACCAAGACCGAGGTTGGGTATTCTCAGGGTCTCTTGCACAACCCCACGTACGAGGATGTCTGCACTGGGACTACTAAACATAGCGAGGTGGTTAGACTGCAGTATGATCCTAAAGAGTGCAGCTTCGAGACCCTGCTTGATGTTTTCTGGGCTGGACATGATCCTACTAACTTGAATCGCCAGGTGGGTTTCTTGAAACTGGCTTGGTCTCTAGCAATTTTGTTCCGATTGGAGTGTGTTGGACTTTTTCTTTCTGGGTTTTACATAATTTTGTTCGAGGTTTATATGATTATTGTTGTGAGACTTAATTTTGAGGGATTGTAAACTTTGGCTATCGATTTTTGTTGGTATATGACTATCGATTTTGTCAGTCGATTAATTATCTGTTTTGTCCGAACCAGGGTGCCATATTCTTCTTCTTCTTCTTTGTTCTGTATTTATATAATCCTAACGCTGCTAGTCCCATTGAAACGTGATCATGATTGCTTCGACATGATTAGTGTAAGATTTTAGCTTGAGCTCAGATGAATTATAGTTGGTTATGTATAAGTCAGACCCGGCTTAATTCTCCTACACTGGGGAGTGAGGAGTCTAATTTATAAGTGTTCTGGTAGCTCTTAGTAGAAAATTCCTGCAAATGTGGTAGATGTGTTCTAGTGGGTTGGCTGCAAGTTAGAGACTTTACTCGTTTGAGTTGATAGATAATTTGTGCGTGAAAGATAGAGTTCTTCAGCTTTTCCATCACTTATGTCAGTGCTTTGCCAAATTTGTTCTGAGCTGCTCTGTAATTGGTGTTGTTAGTGCAAAACAAAGTTTGGTGGATATTGAGCAATAAAGGCGTGTTTTCTTTGTTTCTCCAGTTCTGTTACCCTCATATCATGGATTCAAAATAGAGATTGCTGTTAGTTAGTGCATATATGACCCTTTTGCTTTAGCTGGATCCTCTTCTACGACGTGTTTTCTTGAGGAGTGAAAATCCAAGAAGCTGAAGGCTCAAACGAAGTGCTGTGAAAGTAAATAAAAAACGACATTCATTTTAGTTGTAGAGAGATCAAATACATAGCATGAACTGCAAAATCACTGAAACCAACCCGTTCAATGTTGCAATTTTTGGCAACTGGCAATTGCTGTCATTATAATACATTTGTTTTGCCAGTTGCGATTCTTATTGAATAAAATGGTCCCATATAAAGGCCGATAGCATGTAGGATTTTGAAGTGTTTGTTGAATTCATGCACACATATTGGCGATTAATTACATAGTTCTCTTTTAAATTCTTTCATTTTACTTCACAACACAGTTGAATTTTTCATGCACATATGAAAGCAGTAGGCTTGGCATATCGGATTTAGAATTTGATAGGACTTCCAAAGTCTGGTTATGGTAGTGGACCAATACTTTTTGTGAAATGAAACCTTGTTCATTTGTCTACTCAAATTGTATGATTGATTCATGGGTGGAGGATCATACTATAGGTAACACAAGTTTGTGCAGTTATATTAGGATCTTCCTTCTTATTATGATTATCATTGCTTTTGTTGACTCGTGGCAGGGGAATGATGTGGGAACACAGTATAGATCTGGAATATACTATTATACGCCTGAGCAGGAAAAGGCAGCCCTTGAATCTATGGAACGACAGCAGAAGCTCTTGGACAGGAAAATAGTTACTGAGATTTTACCTGCCAAGAAGTTTTATCGAGCGGAAGAATACCACCAACAATACCTTGAGAAAGGAGGACGTTTTGGATTTAAACAATCTGCTTCTAAAGGCTGTAATGACCCTATCCGATGCTATGGCTAGATATGGCTCCTATATCAGGCAAAACAACCAGCCCAGGTTAAAAGTTATTGATCAGAGACTTACAGTAGCAATGTATTAGATATGTTTGGCTATTGTGTATTTAACACTATGGTGGGACTGCCTGGTGTATCTAGGCTTCAGGACATGGATTTGTTATATACAAAATAATATATGCCGTTATCGAGCCTGATTATTGGGGGTAGATATTGTTGGGGTTAGATATGAAATAAAATATGGAACAAGCTTTATAACTGTCATTTTGATGATTATGATCAATATTGTTCTGGTTACAGGTTTGCCTGATTCAAGTTTGACTGGATTCTCATTATGAGTTGGGTTCGGAAAAAGTTCATCAAACTTGAACTCGAATACAAATGATTTTATAAATTCAAGAAGCATGCTTATAGGATCAGTACATCGATAAATGCCCTTTTCCTGAAGACATATGCTGATTGGATTCATACATCTAACAGTAAGAATATCCCTTCCTGACTAGAGACTAGGAACTCTGCTTTGCACACATGCTACGCAGGAAACAAGTGAATGCAGGTTGTATCTAATAAGCCGCAGATAAACCTCATGAGACAGAAATAAACCGAAACAAAACAGCCAATAACCATCAGCAGGGGAGGGTCTAAAGACCTCAACTGCGAAGCTCACTCCATAGATGGAATTTGGCCATAAATTTTATGAATTGTTTTGATTTTTGATTATAGAATCTTGTTCTTTTTTTAGTTTTAATTTTATTCAAGTCATATATGTTTTCAAATCGAAATAATAAAATTGGATTTCTTTTTTATTGTGAAAATTTGTTTATTATTTCTTTTATAAAGAACTTTTTTTTATGACCTAATTTTTTTCTTTCTTTTGATAAATTGAAAAAAAAAAAAGTGTCCATCCTCCAGTGGCCTGTGCATCTAAACGACGCCAGGACTCGGTTTTTACTACGCAAAGTTTCAGTCTTTCATGGGCTCGCAGGACCCTTTTTGCCAGTTATCAGTTTCAACTGTTAAAATCTTTTCAGCACCTGCCATATCCATCCACGACTATCTTGGAATAATATCCCAATACGCTAATTGTAGCCGGGCCTGTGAGTTGATGCTTATGGTGCACCTTCATCGTTTTGCGGGAAGACAACCACTTTTTCCCTATCAATTCTTTGAACGTGCACAGGTTGCTCCAGCGTCTAGGTCTTGTTAAATTCATGGATGACATGTAAGTGGTTGTCTTCTCAAAACTAAGCCTCTTAATCTTTGGCTGAGTTATTCTTTGGCTGTCTATTGGATTAATCTTGATAAAAGTTTTAATTGAGAATAGACCGCCAATTGAAAAAGGGTCTCATTATGGTCCTGACTAATTTGTTATGTTCTTGTCTTTGTTATTATTTCAGATACTACAGTAATACATATTTTGCCAGAAACCAGAGGAATCAGCAGTTAGAAATGAAAGTTTTTGAGGTGGATTTCTTATTTGGTTTAGGCTTACAATTGAATATAACACCACAGACGTTCAACACTTGCTGCTCTTTCCTACACAAAGAGCTCCACTACCCCAAGCATCAATGTACATGCCAAGATCACCAAGTGTTCGTTACTGTTTAAATGAAAATGAACCCAACCATCAAAGTCACCTGGATGTTCAATACTGTTTAATTTTCATTTCATGATCTTATAACGTAGCCTTTCTTTTCCAATTTCTGCTCCTGCTGACATGACCAAAACTTAAAGCTTCTATTAGGTTGCTCCAACACAGAAGGACCGTAAAATTGTTGGCGCTAAAGTTCTTCAGCTACAATCAAGAAATGCAAGAAGTCAAGGTTCTAAACTGCAAGACGCAGTACTAATTGCGTATACTGTAATCACCCGCAATCGCAAGGCAAATTGCCAAGCAGTGAATTGTGATAGAAGATGTAACATTCCGACTCCATCTTTGGTCGAGTGGATACATGACATATCGTTCAGGGAGTGATTCACAGGCTTGTGTAAAGCACAAAATGAGTCAAAAAATTCCTTATTTTTTGTAAAATTACATTAACAAATTCAACATTTATTTATAATAATTTTATTTGATGTTCCATTAAGGCAATGTATGATAAATTTTTTTATTTAGATTTGGGGGGCATGGCTTCAGAACTCATGGGAACCTCCATGTTTTCTTTCTCTTGGAACTTAGACAGATGCTGTCTGAACACTGTCATTGCTTGCGATACTTATATTTTAGATTTGTTCAACAAGAGAGAGGCCACGTGAATCAAAACTGAAAAGAAGCTCAGCTGCAGTTGCGATTCACATTATCTTCAGGCACTATTAAGAAATCGAACTTCAGGTGGATGCGTGGGACTTTTAGGGATCCCAAGAACTTTCGTTGCAAAAGTTTGTGACGATTCATGTGTATATATCTTCTGCTAATCTGTGATGGATACATACAGTACCGTTTCCGTGCAGTTATCCCTAGTTATAAGGCTATTTTGATGGAGAGCTTCTAATTTTATTACGTAAACTCAAGCTAAGCAAATCTATCAACTGAAATTTTCACAGTTTATGATCAGTTTATCAAAAGTTGCAAGCAATGTCAGTAATTTACAGAATTTTCAGTTAATTCCATTCTTCAACACGCGCACATAAACCTTTGAGCATATAAGAGAAAAGGCCAAATCTCTCAGTTGAGATAGGTGCAATCTACTAATTATAAGATATGTATGAAACTCGAACACTACTATATTTGTTGTCCTTATTCTAACGTACACACCATGCAAGCAACATAGTAAATAGACTTGAAGAGTTAAGACACACCACTCGTGAAAAACCATTGCAAGCATAGAGTTATTTACTGTCAGGTTCAGCCATGGTGGTTTCTCTGTCGAAACTCCCATGGTAAGCGGTTGACGTTGTCACTTGGATTGCCGCGTCCTCCGCCACCGCCACCACCACTGCCCCTTCCAGCCCCATATCCACTGCCACGGGCGCCATCACCTCCGGAGCCAAAACCATAACCTGAGCCGGAACCTGAACCTGAACCACTTCCAGAGCCGAAACCAAAGCCGAAACCTCTGCCAAATCCATTAGGTGACCGACCAGTACCAGAACCGTAACCCCATCCAGCACCTGGACTGGAGCCCCAACCCCAATTGTAGTCCCAGTTTGGACCGTGGCCTGAGCCAGTGGCTCCTGAGGGGGAACCGGTTTGACCATTAGGTCCTGAAGACATTTCCTCCTTTTTCTCACCAGGACCACTGTTTCCAGCAGTACTGTTATGCACAAAAAAAGCACCAAGGATCAAGAAAACAAGGAAGAAAACGAGCTGAATCGAACTGGGTTTCATGTCAGCCTTGTGGATGTGATTTGAGGAAAGGAAAGATCAAAAGAGAGCTTGATACTTTTGCACGGTTATAATGAGGATGCATGAAAGTGGGTATTTATAGTGGGATTGATACTGACACTAGGCAACCCGTGAAATGATTTACTTTCGTTCCTATAGTGCACATGTCTGGCTGTGAGGCAATTTTAACCCACTAAAGCACTACCATCTCCATAGTAGCACCACCGCCTTTCAACTAAAATATATGCGCTGATTTAATTGCCATTAATATTATTATAAGGTGTTATCATCATGAAGCATTCTTAAAATGACCGTAAAGAAGATTTTTTTTATTCTCATAACTCGTTACTGTTACTTTTTGAGATGTAAACCTAATAACTTATTATATGTATAATAAACAATGTTTTTAAAATCGGGCTAAAGTTAGAACGATAAGATGAAAATTTTAAGAATTAAAACGTTTAATTAATATTAAAATGTCATAAAATCAGTTAAAGATTGAATAAAATTATAAAATTTGAAAATTGAGCAGAGAAAACTATCCTTAGTCATCTAAAAATTTAAAGTTTAATTAAAAAATTGTTAAATAAAAATTAATCAATTTATTTTAATTTTTAAAAACGGTTTAGTTTACAAAAGTGTTTGAATAATCTAATTAGCTTTTAATAATAAAGATTATTAAACTAAATCAAATTAAAAAGTTGAAAACTAAACAAAAATTTAACCGTGTTAAAGTTTTTATTATTAAATTAGTCGAATTGGTTAATTTTTTAAAATATCGGTAATAAATTATGATAAATTGTGATTACGTAATCTTTCTTTTGTATTTTTACCGTGAGATTATTTTCGTAATTTGAACTTATGATTTAACAGTCATAAACGAGCTACTCTCAAACTTTGTGATTACACGTTCAAGTTAGTCCTAAAATTTATTTTATTATTAAGTTTCTTGTAATTATCTGCCATCGACGTTGGATGCGGCGTGCTGCTTTGTTGTGTCAAAAGCGAGACACTTGTGCTGTGGATCCATTTGCTGCTACAGTGAACCAGAATTTGACCCGAATGAGGCCTTACATGCTTCATACCCTATTTGCTACTTATGAATGACAATGATTCAAGGACACTAGTAATGCGACGAGAGGTACTACCAGTTGCCTGGGAAAAAAATCAACAGGTCGGCCATATTGGAGGAAGCAGACGCTTTAGGTACGTTACCAGAAAGTTTGGTCCAATATCCACAGAGTTCAAGTGGCAATAGCTTTAACCCAACCAGCCTGACCATGCCACCTCAAACACGTGGCAATGGAACTAGAAAGCAACCCCTGAACCTGAACTCTACTCTTTCCTCTAGCCAAACCGTCACATAATGGATGATAGTTAGGCAGTTGCAGAAAGCAAATGGCCTGTTTTTGCTTTGGTGCTCTCTAGTGCATTTGCCTAGTGGCAACAATTGTTGCTTTTGACTTCCACATCCTTGTACTGGACCCCAATCTGATCCTTTCACGAAAATGACGTGATCCTGATACGTGTATATGTATGTCCCTCTCGTTATCCATTTTTTGTGGGAATTTTAGTTGGCTCTGGTAGCCATGCACCCATATCTAGCTGTTGGGTTGTGCCCTCGGTTTTTATAAATATCTGAGATATATTTTCCTTTTCTGTATTTCTTGTTTGTGTTATTTTATAAATATCTGAGATAAAATTTCCCATTATGTGTTACTGTGGACTGTGGTCTGACCACACTTAGGCATGGGCAAAAAGTTTCGGTACACGTCAGAAAAAAATAGGTTTAACTTGATTTCACTTTGTGTTTGAGATTTAACTTGATTTCGTAAATTAGTTATTAATTGATTCTATTAACAATTAGCTGATAGTTGATTATATCAATTAATTTGATTAGTAGATAATATCAGCTATTTATTAAAATTATTTGATAAAATTAGTTGTTTTATATTAGCTGTCGATTTGTAAAATAACTTATGAGGGTATGATTTTAAAAATTTTATAAGGGTATGAATATTATATTTATTAGTATTTCGTTGAATATTCTTATAAGAATTTAGATTTTATATATTTAATTTTACAAATATTAAGTTTATAACTTTAATAAAAAAACATCATAATAATAATAGTAGTAGTAGTAGTAGTAGTAATAATAATAATAAGCCAATGTTAAATTCTCTATTAATATGAATGAAGTAGTGAGCTACATCATATTAGTATTTTTTTCATATAATATGTATGAATTTTACTATTTAATTAAAATATCTATAATTATAGTATGATACAGATACGATATATATATAGTAGTTATATACTAAAAATATTTATTTG
>JAOSBN010000006.1:39275048-39303419 GCA_027563595.1 Erythroxylum suave | reverse complement strand
GGCTCTTACTTTAAAGACATTAAGAAATTCAAATCCCAACATTTGCGGAATAAATCACCTGTTTCACTTTTACTCCATTTTTGCTGTTCTAACTCTGTTTCAATCCATCTTATCCACACATTTATACGAGACTTACATAAATGTATAAATGAGATGAATTGAAACAGAATTTAAACATTAAAAATAAAACAAATATTTTATTCGCGACATTGGAGCCTCCAAAAAGACAACGAATAACACAAATGTAATGCTGTGTCAATTTATAAATACACTTGAGTACATTAAGAAATTTATACTCAATGGACTTAACAAGGGCATTTTCAGTTGCAATTAAACGACAAGTAGTTGGAAGTGAAATTATATCTTAACCGTTGGACAGGATTGCCCTAGAGGTGTCAACGAGTAGGTTGAGTACTTGGAAACGGTCGAATGGCAAAATTTCATTTGACGATTTGAACAATTGTTTCGCTGCGCAAATGATTCCTACCAGGAATCCAATTTGGTTTTCACCTTTCCCATAAGACAGCCATTTGTGACATTTAGTTCCTAGTCATCCACCAGAAGAATAAAACCCTTCGGGTATCTGAAAATTGAACGACGATAATTACGCGATACTCAAACCTAGGAGTCCGACGTTTGAGCCCATTGCCGTGTATGATGTTGAGGTGCCAACGATTAAAAAAATGATAAGAGTCAGCTTGCAGTCACAAAGATTTATATTGCTCGATCAAGCGAGAGGCATGGAGGCGTGATGTGGGAGTCACAGTGCATCCCAGGTTCTGTAGATATGCGATCTACGATTGAACATGTTAATCTATTTGTGTAGTAAACTTGCCTATGGTAAAAAGGGAAAGTAGTACTTATAGATGCGCTAATTTGTTATTGCTTGAATTATGAGAATCACCTGTTTTAATGTTGCACTTGATGAACTCATTGAATTCTCGATCCTAAGTTTCTGGAAATGCTCCTGGAAGGCCAAGTATATTGAGATCAAATATCCAAAAGAGTGAGACAACACAAATGTTAGAACAGTTGCAGAACCTGTTTTTCTCGCATTAGATGTGCACGTTCATCTGCCGGAATTTGCTCCCATCTCAGAATCTACAATACATGGACAAATCTCCAGCTTTTAACACAGTATTTGTCAAGAACGTAAAGAGTTCTACATATTAACATGTCAAGTCAGATGATTTTTTTTTTTAATGGTTGGATCATTTGGATATTGACAAATGACTCCCGAAATTTGAGAACATTCTTACATATTCTGCGTATTGAAATGCTTCTTCGGAGTTCAAGGAAGACTTCAATTCTCGTAAAACATCCTGCAAAATTATTTAGGAGTTAATTCATATGACACATGAATAGTGAAACCTGCAATCATGAGACGCTAATTAATCAAAATATTGAAAGCTTATTGTTTTCAAGGGATAATGTATGACCTTGTGTTTGTTTTTCTTCATTCTTAATCGTTCATCAATGACAAAGCCAACCTGGGGAAGAAGATATCCAGTGATACTGAGGTACAAAATGCTTTCAAATAGCCACTTTGAAAGTACAACCTCTATGAATCAATGACTATTCGAAGAGAACATAAAACAAAAGCTTGTTAGCAAGGTGTGAAGGGCTGGAATGTTACCTTGTCAAGCAACCTCTTAGGGTTATGGAATGCCTTCTTCTTGGCCCATTGATGGAACAAGTGGGAAACAGCCGATCTATCTTCGACGGCGAATCTGTAAGACAGTGAATGAGACGACAGCGAACTATTTGCTGCAATGAAGTACTATCAAGCAACAACAGACAAGAGTTTCAAACTACTCAGAACTCTAGGAACCTTTTCAAGAAATAATTCCCATCGAGTGCATTGAATGCTTCTGTAGAGTCCGTTCCAGGCTCGATTATGTCATCATTCGGAGGATCGTTTGAGTTTTCTGGATCAGCTGGTTGCTTTCCTCTTGGTAGATAAGTAGGAGAATCCTCGGTTTCTTTCGGAACATCTCGTGGTTTTGTTTGTAAGTCTTGCATACATACTGTAGCCTGTCATTGACATCGATTTAGTGTGGAACAAATTTGTCCTTTTTTATTATGTTAGAAAAATATTAATTATAACTTTTGATTTTTTAATAATTTATCGATTAAATTATATAATTTGATTTATACTACAAAATGAGTGAAATAGAAGTTACGGCTACGAGATCCCGAGTGAATAGGAGCTCTTTGTGCTCTTAAACTCTTTATTTGGATCCTGAAAATGAAAAATAAAAACTTAAAGCAGACATCCACCTGAATCTCTCGAAGATGATCTGGAATCTCTTTGAGAAATCGTGAAGGTTGAAGCATCTGATCAGATACTAGTTATTAGTCAAATAGTGGATGAACAAACAATCACCGGTAGCGCATGAAGATCTAACCTGCCAATTTGAATCCATTGCGACATACAGAATGAAGAGCTTTTTTCGAGCTCGAGTCATTGCAACATACAGTAGACGTCGTTCTTCCTGCAAATTTATAAATGATCAGCTAACTGAGCACCTCAATGACTATCATTGGTGGAACAACTAAAGAGTACTTTCTAATGGAAGACTAAGCTTACCTCAACTGAGGTCCCATTTTCCTTTGCAATACCTTTAAAATCATGCAACAAAGGAATCTCTGATTCATTTGCCTGTGTCATTAATGTGGATTAGGTACCGTAACAAATAACGCTGAACCAGCAAAGTTTACAGGCAACGTTCAAATACATAATCATCATATTAGATAAGACCCGACTAGGGATGATTTCAAGTCACAAATACACTATATGCATGCAATTTTATTTGGCCGACTGAATCTCTAATTAAATTACATCCTTGAACAGGAAGGTAGAACAAGTATAGATAGCATCAACTGAAGTACCTTTACTATGAAAACAATGTCCCACTCCAAGCCTTTTGACTGCATGGTAAAAAATGAAAATGATCAAGATTAAAGAAATAATAAGCCATTTAGACAATGTTAATAAGTGATTCAGTCTCCGTAAAACCTGATGAATGGTGGTTAAGGTAATAGAATCTTTGTTATCGTGTCTCCTAGAACGGAAGTTTTCCTTCTCACGCTCTGTTATGTAGTCAATAAATGATTTGAGTAGATCAACACAGCCCTTCTTTTCTTCTATTTCACCTTCTTCGCCTTTTCCAGCGAAATGTGTTGATAAAAAATAAGAGACATCATCTAATAAATAGTGAAGAACCTGCAAGGCGGTTGACCAACCCAAACAGTTATCTATATAAAGAACTCAATTCAGGAGTTTGGACTTGCCAAAGCCCTTGAGCGAAATCAGAATTCAGAAAGCTGATTCTCTATCTAAAACTGAACAGCTGGTGTCTTGGAGCCCACCTCCTAAAAGATTTGTAAGGGTTAATACTGATCATGCTGCTCAAAGACACTGGTGGCGAAGGGTTTAATTCTTAACCATGCAGGCCTTTGGATTAAAGGTTTTACTTGTAAAATAGGTGTAATATTCCACAAGCCGAGCTTTGAGGCACCTTAACAGATTTAAATTTTGCTTCGGAGTTTTGGTTTTCATTTTGGTGGCAATCATCATTATTAATGATTATGATTATGATTATTATAAATAATAACAAATATTTTTTGTAAAATAATTCCCTCACAGATAGTTGCTTTTCTGTCCCTGTGAAATTCATCCTGCACTGCCCTTAGTTTTTTGGATCTAACGTATATTGACAACTTTTGTAAGAGGTTCGCATCCAACAAATTTTCCACAGGATTTAGGTGTTTTTCATTTACAAGAAACCCCAATGGATTTACACGACAAATTAAGTATATGGATATAAGACCCCCGCGCTTGTAATGTTAGTTAATCGTTGAATAAACTCTACTTTTTAACGAACATAGAAAAGAGTTCAACATAGACTAAAATTGGAATAAAAGGAAGGTTGGCCTAACGGGAACTATCATTCTCATTTATCCATTAACTTTTTATAAAATCGGCAGTAAGCATTTTGCTATGAGATATTAAGGATTAACAATGTTTAATATCTCTACACAAGGATTTAATGTTAATCTATTAACTTGATCAGTTGGATAGGATTTTTATGGTGGCAAATAATATTGAGTTTTGCGGTATAAAATTGCTCCAGCAAAAGGTACTTACAGATCTGATGTCATTGTCTTCGTTAAGCAGTTTTCCTCCATCAACATCAACCACCGCCCTTTGCTCAAGAAGATATTTCTAAAATAAACAATCAAAAGTGAACGGTTAAGCCATTGTCATAATGTTTATATACAACAGATAATTCAGCATCAAAGCAATCCCCCTCGAGTAGAATCAGGATTCAGGACCAGTAATGGTGGCAGCAATACTAGCCATCAATTTACAAATAAATACCAATTTTATTATTTAATAAAGAAATCAACCAGAAAATTGAGTCAAGGGAGGCAAACCTGAGGTACCATATTCGCCACTGATGTTATGACAGCTGAAATCGAATGTTCCTGAAAATATTAATTGGTTAGCCAAAACTCATCTGGGTACATCGGGGAAACTTTTGATGGGAATGTAGCAGTAGCACACAATCAATGTAATGGCCTGGATTCTATAAGTACCACTCCAGAGGAAAAGACTTGGAAAAAATAAACTACGAGAAATTTCGATACTTGAAAGTTGATAATGGCATTAAATAAAATCCAATACTAGGCAGTAACCAGATTCAGATAAAAAAAGTTCGCTTGAGCCATTTCTTCATTTGTATTTTGTTGATTGCTTAAATGTGGGAATTGAAACAAAAACTTCTTCAAACAAAATTCTCAACAGTTGTAAGTAATTCAACAAGTAATAATTGATATTAGAAATAATGACTATACCCTGTGAACAAGTTTTGATATCATCTCTAGTGTTGATAATACTTTGCGCCCCTGGGTGAGTTGACTCCTGTGACCAGTGATAGCATTTTAGATGTAAGAGAACATACTTCAGTTATAACGGTCATAATGTACAGTGGCAAAGCAAGAGGAAGATATCAAGCTGTAACTTGCAATGCAGATAACTTGTTACCATAGTTTCTTAAATGAAAGTTATACGCTTTAGATGTTTTGCCAACTTAACAACAGTATAAGGTTCTCTTTTTTGTGGCATTATTACTGTCTGCTACAGCATTAATGAAGCACTTGTGTCAATAAGAAATAAGATGCATATGAAATTGAAAATTTTCATTGCAACTTGTTTCATCGGCTTCTCAGCCCCGTCAAACTTGTTCAGTTTTCTCTGACAGAAATAAGTTAAGGATTTATTTGATCGACATCAGAAAATTGAGGAAATTTTGATAAATAAGAACCTCCTGAAGGTACCAGAAATCTTCGCATTAAAAATATCGCATGAAGCAGATATAAAGCTGCATCTCCTAATTGTTGATATCTTTTCAATATGGTCTATAACCTGCAAAGGAAAAAGAGAAGAAAGATATAGATGAAACAGCTTTATGAAGTGGAAATAATTATCAACTACAAATGTACAACGACAAGAACTAGTAAAATCATAAGGTGCATACTCTCCTCTTCTCATCCTTTTCAAAGGGAAGCAGGGCCTTGAAAACTTGTCGATATGGGCCATCATCACAGCCTGGAAGTGTGGTTCTAAGCATAGCAATAATCGCTTTAACTACCTGCCAGATTACACATATTTAACAAACAGCATTAACTTAAAAAGTTGCTTCACGTGCATGCAAAAGGGGGCAGGGAACTAGTAATAAAATAGGAAGTAAAAATGTTAGATTATGAATGCAACTATCTTGCATTTTCATGTCCCATACCTAACGTAAAAACATGATTCGTTGTAAATTCAGAAGAATGCATTAACGGTGTACCAAGCTCCAAAGACAACAAAATGATAAACATTGACTACAATAGTTTAATTAACATTTTCCAACTGTTGCGGTAAAGAAGACTATGAAACTTCTAGTTTTTACCGACAGTTCTGCCTTAGCTTGACTAGAAAACCGAAGCCACTTTCATCCTCCATGCATACGGTCACAGTTCAGACGCAACAGTACGAATTTAGCAGAATCCGGCAACCAAAGCATTGAAAAGTATCATGGTTGATGATCATATGAATCATTAAGCAACAGAAAAGATGTAGGCTACCTTTTTCCTATAGAAGGCAACACCATGAATGTTGAACGGTATTTTCCTGTCACGAAATGCCAATTGGAACACTTTCCCTGATACCTGCAGAAAAAGAAGTCAAAGAGTCATTACCAGTCAGCAGCTACATGTATTTTCTATAATGGCTTTCGTGGTGGAGAATAATCCTTACCTGCCGCCTGTAAAGAATGGCTATTTCACTATAGGAGAGTTTAGAAATTGAACCATCGGATGTAATTTCTAAGATCTTGTCAACGACAAATGCACATTGTGCTTGCTCAGTTTGACATTCTCTGATAATTATCTGTATATTTAGCGAATATCAAGCAGAAATGATGTTATCAAAAGGAGTTTGAGGATGGAAAATTTTCGAAATATGGTAAAGTACATACATATGCCCATGATACCTTAGATCCAGAAGAATTGTCGGTGCAAACATCCTTAAGTTTGCATCGTCTCAAATTGTTTCGAATAAGAGAAGCTGCAGCCTCAACAATATAGCGTGTGGACCTATAGTTCTTATTTAGTCTAATCTGAATCACAAAGGTGCAAAGATTTAAAATCTAAACAAAAGAAAACAGTATTTTTAATAATTTCTTAGACAATCAAAGAAAAACAACCAAAGCACGAGGCAGACCTCTTTGTAGTTTGGAAAGTCTTGACGAAATGAGTCAAACCCGGATATGTCAGCTCCATTGAAGCTAAATATGGACTGGAATTCTCATTTTAAAAGTAATGATAAGAAATTTACAAATTGAATCTGGCAATAGAAAACATAATAAGAACAGGGAAGAACTAAGTTATTCTAGTGTCGAATGAAAACTGCACCTGATCATCGTCGCCAACGATTGTTATGCGGTAATGAGATGCAAGAAGTCGCAGAAGAGTATATTGCATGGCACTGGTGTCCTGGAACTCATCTATCACGATTGCCTTCCATGATTCCTGACACTCCTTAAACACTAAATAAATGCAAATGTATTATCATTTAACATTTCATAAGGGAGGTCGCATTGATGGATTAAGAACAACTAGATCATTTTGACCTTCAGGAAAATCTTTGAGCAGCCTCACAGAGCAGCTGATTAGATCATGGTAATCCAGGGCGTTACAAGATTGCAAGATATTGTTGTAGTTCCCAAGTACTGTTGCCTGAGTTATAGTCAGAACTCAGGATCACATTTGTGAAAACATAATACCAGACATTTTTAAACAGATAATGCTCACTTTGATCTCATCACCCATTTTCTGGTAGTCAGTAGGAGTCCTTCCCGAAGCTTTAGCCTGGAATAGAGCACATTAATCGTAAGATAAAGATATAAGACTTGGAAGTTGTCCCAGAGCCAGAAATTCAACTGCTAACCTGAGTCACAAACTTTTGCCATTTTTTTGACTTGTCCTTAAAATATTCCGGAGGCATTGAACCGTTAGGTAATTCTGATAATTTGGAGGCATCACAATTTTGTACACCAGAATTTTCCTTTTCCAGCAAGCGCACAGCCTCAATGACTGCTCTCCTTTGATGGCCGTGCCCAAATATTAAGAACTCCGACGTCCGCTCCAACCTAGAACATGGGCCTCAGATAAGGGGTATCGTAAACGGAGGGAGCTAAGTCTAGGAATGTATCTAAGCATGTCAACAACAAGCTATGATGGAGAAGTACTAACTGGTAATCAACTAACTTTTATGGGATGGAAAAGAAGGCAAACATGAATATATCAAAATCGAGGACTACGTATTACTTCTCAGCGTGTGAACGACAAAGTTGCAAAGAAAATGAATGAAATGTGCTGATTGTAAGTTCTTTAGCTGTTGCCTTCCCTGCAACACCACCAATTCGATCTCTCATCTCGGAAGCTGCAGCTGTGGTGAAAGTCATTGCCAGAATGTTTGATGGACTGATACCCTGTTCATAGGCAAGCAAAAGCAACAATCAAGCTGAAGAAAAGAACTCAACATCTTTAATGTTACAAGCATATCTATAGAAACATATACAGGGCACAATGCGTGCTCATAGGCCACTTCTCAGATCAAACGGCCTGCAAAGTGAACCGAATTCCTGGGTAAGACTTTAAATTACCTCGCTAAGCAGCACCAGAACGCGCCCAACCATCGTGGAAGTCTAGCATCAAAAAAGAAAACTCAGCTTTGACCAAGTTAAGCAAAAACCTAGAAGATAGATCCACTTGTTCCTAGACTAGGACATGTTTGTGTGCAGTGAACATGCTTACAAGTAGATAGCCATGTGACTTAGACGAATAGAGCGAATAGAGACCTTTCCACTTCCCGGACCAGCAATAATCATCAAAGGTATTGAAATGTCACTGCGAGCTGCTTCACGTTGCCTTTCATTCAGAGATTGCAAGTACTTCATGTACTCTTCGGGCATGTTCCCAAATTCTGATGCCTGAGAAGTACTTTCATTCCTTGCCTCGGTTACTAACTTATCCCAGGATTCCAGAGCACCTGAACTTGTCCTACTCTCTGATAACTCAATTGACCCCAAACTACTTAAACTTTGCATTTCTTCTTTATCTGAAGATTTCTGCTCACATATAGCGTCAATCTCTTCCAAAGCAGATACATCAAAATCATCATCTAAAAGGTTTGGAGTCGAAAATCCATCTTTTGAACCAGATGTTTCCGGTTTTCTCAACGGAGTTACGCAAGAATCTGATAAAAAATCGCTCTCTGGAGGAACAGTAATAATCCTATTCTCAGAATCTTCGTTAATAGATCCACTCCTAAAAGTAGATATTTCTCCATAGCATGTAATGCTGCTAATTTTACCGTTTCTGGATAATGGTGGTGGTGTGTTTAACTGTATCTCGGCGAGAGGAGCTCTTTTGACGCCACTAATCTGAGCACTGAAATGAACAGAAAAAGAAGCTTAACAACATATATTTTTCTTTCTCTTTACCTAGTAACCGGCTATTAAGTAACACTATTCCATGGAAATATCATAAAGACAGTAACAAACAAAGGAAAATGAGCTTCGAACATCAAATTTCTTGCGATGCAAAGAGATCAAAATCATTTCGTTACAAACATAATCAAAAGGCTAGGGCAGGGAAACGTTAACCTGATAGGACACTGATTGGCATCGAGTCGCGGCCGTTTGCGAGCAAGAAGTGCCTTAGCGGCTCTATAGTTTTGTGAGATTCTTTCTCTTTGCTGCGGCGTAATGACCTTGATTGGCTCTTGAAGCGTTGAGTAACCGTTTTCCCTCGACATTCTCACTTATAGTTTGGACTGCGTGGAGATTAGGCTGCGATTGGCGACGACGAACAGTGACAATCTCAGAACTGAAACCACGATATCGTGAATTGGAGAGGTGACCTTGAAATTTGCTTCTGTTTCCCTCCAGAAAATGCCTATTTGAATTTTCTTGATGTTGTTTCCAGTAATAGGCCTTCGCAGATGCCGAGCCTGCTATAGGCCCTAAGCAAAATACGTTTATGCGTACAGGAAAACCAATTAATGATTTTTCTAAATCCTGTTATAGACAAAAACATTTAAATGTATATGTAGAAATTAAATTGTATCCATGATTCCATGTCAAGTATATAGGTTAAACTCTATTTAAAAAAGAAAGAAAAATAATAAAATCAATAATAATAAAAACAACAACGACGTAATTCATTATAAATCTCACTAAGATATAAAGTCTAGAAATTAAAAAATATGTAACTTTATTTTTAATTAATAGAAATTTTGTTTAAAATTTACTTAAACAAAATATTACCAAAGTCATTGTTACTGCGAGTGAGGAGTTATTGCGAGTGCTGAGTGAAGAAGAGCTATACTGACACCAGAAGTCCCGATGCGATTGGCTTTCGCAGGGCGACAGTAACACCAAATATTACCACACCTTCACTCTCTCCAAACGTGTAAAATTATGAATCACGAGACTCACGGACCCCTAGGGCACCATCGTTACTGATCCCGGGCAACTTGGCACGTTAGCCCGCAACTACTTCGTTCAACTCTACTCCCAGGAACCCCTGGCCGATTCCGGGATCCCCCTTCCTGGTACGTTCCCTGTTCTTTCAGAGGACCGACGTCAAGATCTGACCCACCCGATCCACCCCACTGAAGTACAACGGGCCATCTTTGGCATGAACCCGAATAAAAGCCCCTGGGGTCGATGGCTACAATGTCCTTTTCTTTCAAAAGTAATGGGGGCGCGTCGGACCCAAAGTGACATCATATATCTAGTCGGTGTTTAGACAAGAAGCTTGGGAACAGGAGCTCAGTCAGACCATCCTGGTTCTAATTCCAAAAACCCCCTCTCCGATGAATATTTCCCACTTTCGGCCTATTAGTCTCTGCAATGTGACGTATAAAATTCTTTCCAAAGTCATTGTTAATCGGTTAAAGGCCAACATGGACCTGCTAGTTGCCGAAAACCAATGCAGTTTTATTCCGGGCAGAAACATCACTGATAATATCATCATAGCACAAGAAGCCATACACTCCATGCACAAGAAGAAAGGCAAGAAAGGTTATCTGGCAATCAAAGTGGACCTAGAAAAAGCCTATGACCACCTTCGCTGGGATTTTATCCAATCCACCCTAAAAGCTATTAATTTCCCAGAACCTCTGACCAGAGTGATAATGAAGTGTGTCACGACCGTGTCCATGCAGGTGTCTTGGCAAGGGTCGTTATTAGATCCTTTCACCCCTTCCAGAGGGATCCAACAAGGCGACCCGCTTTCACCTTACCTGTTTGTCCTCTGCATGGAGCGTCTAGGACACCTTATTTCGAGGGCAGTGGGTTTGGGTCAGTGGCTTCTGTTAAAATTGGGTACTATTGGGCCGCCCATTTCCCACCTTTTCTTTGCAGATGATTTGGTCCTTTTTGCCGAAGCCACGGACGCTCAAATGCAAGTTATTACACAGACCTTAGGGTGGTTCTGTCAGGCTTCAAGACAAAAGGTGAATCAAACCAAAACGAAGTTGTATTTCTTGAAGAACGTGCCTCCGGACACAGTCCGACGGTTGAGCCATGCATCCCGCCTTTTCAGCACGAATGACCTGGGTAAGTACTTGGGAGTACCTCTTCTGTATGAGCGAACTACCCGCGGTACCTATCAATATATCCTAGATGCGGCCCAAAAAAAAACTCTCAGGCTGGCAAGCTAAGCATCTTTCCTTAGCAGGACGAGTTACTTTAACTCAGTCGGTGCTCGCCACCCTCCCTATCTTCACGATGCAAACTGTTCGTCTTCCACGAGGATTATGTGAGGAGTTGGAACGTATCATGCGCCAGTTTATCTGGGGCTCCACGCCTGGCCAACGAAAACCACACCTAGTCCACTGGGATCAGGTGTGTCGTCCTAAACAAGCAGAAGGATTAGGCATAAAAAAGATCTGGACTATGAATAATGCTTTATTAATGAAAATGGGCTGGTCTCTACTTATGAAACCCAGCGCCTTTTGGGTCCGCATCCTTCGAGCTAAATACCGGTTTGGCCCATACCATATCCCCATTTTGCTGGACAGATAAGGGGCTTCGAGCTTTTGGCGGGGCCTCTTGGCAACTTGGTGTTTTGTTCACCAAGGTATTCGATGGCAGCTGGGTAATGGCCGTCAAATCTCGTTCTGGTTGGATACTTGACTGCTTGGTTGGGGCTCCCTATAGGCTGTGGCCACTTCCCCGATCCCCGAACATCTACTTTTCACTAAAGTAGCGGAGCTACAGAACGTGGATGACACGTGGAAATGGGATCTCTTCCAACATTACCTCCCACCTTCGATTTGTAGGGAGATCGCCGAGATAGCCCCCAACCCCGACGCCCTTGAGGCTGACACTTTGCACTGGGCTTATACTACGGATGGGCGGATAACCACTGCTTCAGCTTACAAGGTAATTGATGGACATCAGTTGACCCCCTCGTCGAGCTCCTGGGACTTAATTTGGAAATGGGCGGGGCCCTAACGGATCAGATCATTCATCTGGTTAATGATCCAAAACAAGCTACTAACAAATCAACACCGCGTAGACCGCCATATAGCGGGGAATAGGAGTTGCCACGTCTGTAGCCAAGTCGAGTCCACACTTCACGTCTTCCGGGATTGCCCGCGAGTGCGCACCTTCTGGCGTAACTTTCCCCCAGAGGTCGTCCCTCCGGATTTCTTTCACCTCGACTTGGAGCGATGGGTGCACACCAATCTCAAGGCGCACACTCAGGTTACGCCCAGGGATTGGACACTTCTTTTTGGCATCGCATGCTGGATGCTTTGGACTTGGCGTAACATCAACATTTTTTATGACGCCTTCACATGGCCAGAAGTCATATAGTGCAGGAGTATGCGAAGTGGATAGTGAAGGCGAGGGTCATCGATTAGGGGGTGATGTCGACCCCAGGTTTACCAGAGGGAAGTCCGGTGGGATGGTCTACCCCACCGGAGGACTGGGTTAAATTAAACACAGACGGAGCCGTACAACCGCCATGGTTAACCACAGTAGCTGGCGGTTTACTTCGAGATTACCAAGGCCAGTGGCGAGGCGGGTTCTTACATCGGATTGGCCAATGCTTGCCAGTTATCGCCGAACTCTGGGGAGTCCACTCGGGCCTCACCTTAGGTGGTCGCTAGGGTACCGGCGACTCCAACTTGAAGTAGACTCACTAGAAGTCATTAACCTCCTTTCCTCCTCTACATCCAGTATTGACGAATATAATTTTCTGTTGACAGGTACCCGAAGGTTACTCCAATGCGATTGGGAGGTGCAACTTCAGCATGTACATCGATAAGGGAACCAGTGCGGGGATAGGCTGGCAGCCCTCGCCGGCTCCGCCAGTCCAGGTCTACAGTTTCTGCAGGAGCCCCCACTCTCAGTTACAACACTCCTCCAGAGGGACCAGTGCGGAATGGTGTACCATCGTACTAGGCGTTAGCCTTGTCTGTTCTAGTTTCGTAGCTCCTTTATAATAAAAAAAACATTATAAAATTTAAATTTGTATAAATATTTTAAAATTTCGTAAACTATTTATAAAATTATTTTAATATAAAAATTTCCATTATTTTCGATATTTCCTTTTTAAATTATAAAAATTTCCATTATTTTTAATATTTTCTTTTTAAATTATATGTATGAAATTAGTAAATTTGGGTAACGATGACAATAGGTTGAATCGAACTTTTAAAAAAAATTTAAAATAATATCGTTTTTGACAAAATTACTTCTTTTTTTTTATACTCGTTGGGCCTTAGGTATGATCGGGCCTGGACAACCTGAACTTGGATAATCCAAACCTGGCCAGTTAACTTGGCACCGAATTTTACTTAAAGCATCCTTTCTATTTTACTTGAATTCTAGAGTAGAGGCCGACCAGGCCTAAATTTTAACCTCAAATTCGATCTTCGGGTCCGCCCAGATCCGGACTATTGCCCAGCTTATGTGAATCGGAGCCGAGTAGACCAGGCCGAGAGAGAATGGAAGCTCTGATAGCCTCCTACCCGGACGATTCGTCGGATTCGGACTCCGACACGTCACAACTTCCGCCACCTCCTCCCGGTGAAACTAGGGCCCTCGCTTTACCACCTCCGCCTATCTCCCTTCTCACGCCTCCCAATTCCACGGGTACCCACTTTATCGATTCATTCCTTCCTTACCTCATTTTGATGTTATTCGCTCACTAGCTTTTCACGATTTAAGGTTTCGTTGAACGCTTGGAAACTGGTCAGCCCGGTAGAGTTAGGAGTTTTCCACACGTCCAAGGCAACTACGCTTTGCACGTTTACATCCCAGGTGATTCCACTTTCGTTATTCATTTCACCATTTCTTTTTTTCACAACCTCTATAGTTTACTCCCAGATTGAGCTTTGTAGAACCCAGAACGCGGTTTCCTTAGATGTGCTTTTTCATGCTTTTGCTTTTATAGTTTATATACCACCTCAGGCGAAGAAGGAAGTGGCAATCTTGTTGAAAAAGGTGTCATCTTTAGTGACTGATCTTCATGTTGTGGATGCTGACATTCCCCTGAACGATTTGTGCCGAGATGATAAAAAACTCGAACAAGTTGTGTTAGGTAAAGAGTTCCACATCAGTTTGGGAAGAACTGTTCCTATCCGAGTTCAGCAGATTGATTCAGTGGTCACTATGCTTCGGCAGAAGCTTCAGTCTCAGAAACGGTAAGCTTGTATACTTATAGATCATATTTATCTGAATTGTTTCAATTTAACGTAGCACTTGATCACGAGCAGGTATTGGATCGATTTCAGTAAGTGGGAGGTTTTTGTTAATGATGATCAAACACGCTCCTTTCTTTCGATAGAAGTTGTTAATGGAGGATTAGATGAGGTAAAACTTATTTGTATTTAGCTTCTTCAAGCTTGTTTTTGCGTTCAGCTGGTATCCCATTTCGGTTTGCAAGTTCTTATGCTTAATTACATAGGAATTATTGGCATGTTTTGCTTTATTGGTACAGATTGTTAAGCAGATTCGGTATGTTAATGAGGTGTATAGGCTTCACAATCTTCCTGAATTTTATAAGGTGAGCACATAGGTGTCGTGATCTTCTTCCATGTCATTGTTGCTTTCAGTTGCTCATGCAGATTGCTAATGATGTGCTGCTAGGATCCACGGCCTCACATATCCTTGGCTTGGGCACTGGGGGACATTAGTGCTTCATTAAAGAGAGTCGTTGAAGAAGAATTGCAGAAGTCAACCAAAGGGGCTTCAGTGCAAAAACGTGTATTTGCTTGTAAATTCAGTGGCATTGAGTGTAAGATTGGCCAAAAACTGCACAAAATATGTAAAATTATTGATGAATGATAAAGAACATCTGAAAGCATAAAAACGTTTATATTTGCGTTTTGATCATTGTAGTTAGGCTTTGATGATATATCCTGTAAAAACTGTTTAGAGTAGACAACCCAAGAAACTGTCTTGTTTATGGAAAATATCTTGAGGAAAGCACACATACACCATAGCTACGTGTTAAAAGATTTCTGATTCCATTTTCTGCCTCGACCATACTGACAATGTCCTTCATTTGTGCCATTTTCTTTTAAAGTGTAGGAGGTGATGGATTCTGAGTAACGCATTTTTCAATTCCTGTATAATCACAAACGTATCTATGATCTTACTTGGTGAATTTTGCAAGAACCTTTATTTACTACATTTTATAAGCCTTTGACAAAGTGAAAAAAAAACCTCTATTTTGTTGCTCTTTATGAAAGTCAAAAGTGAGCCCAGACTCTTGTAGAGAACAAAATGATTTAAAATAGGAATCTTTTTTGTTGCCTATTTTGTTATTCATAGGTTACATATTTCAACATATTGCTTTGCAAGAGATATTTTTCTCTATCATAGATGAGTTCTAGAGATTTTCAAATACAAATATAGGATTTGCATATACATATGTATCTATGTCAAAAGAATATTTCTTATCCAAATGATTATAGATGAAAGCACCAGCCTCAACATGATGCCACAACAAACTAGCTTGTCTAATACTCCCTAATATTGTCCATCGTTGAGCTCCAGGCTTTGCACTTAATCTTTCTACTGTATGGATATTGAATTGTGTTATGGTCCCTGGATTGTAATCGAGTTATGGGACGATTTGAGGAAGACTTGTCCTGCGAGTCTTGTAACTCATTCTTCTTCTTTGTCTTTCTACCCTTAGTACCTATTATGAAGCTTTATATGAAGGCTCGTTGAGAGAGAACCTTTCGATCTCGTATACACAAATAAAAGGGAAAACAGTAATTTCTTTTTTTTTGGAAATTAAAGGTAATATATTATTAAATCTGTAAACTTATGTACAATTCTATTACAAGGAAAAAAACAAATAAACTAAAAACATGTCTCACCAACTAACCACAATCAGCTAATAACAACATGAACCTTTCTAGATTAACCATTGCGCTCTAAGTTCCTTTCTAATGGCTACTTGCATCCCTTTATCAATGATTGTCTCCCTAATCAAATGAACAATAGCAAACGTAAGCTCATACTTAGGTTGTTCCACTTCCTTATATAGATGACGATTCCTCTCCCTCCAAATGTGATACACCACCATCTGGAACGAAGTTCGGATGAGAAGCCTATCTCTCATCTTAGGTCTGGCTATAACATCATTCAACACCTCATTCCAAACATAAGAAACAAACGAAACCCTAATCATATGCAAAATTCTGCTCCATACCACTTTTGATACAACCAACCTTCGTAGTGGAGTTCCATGCCTTACACATCAACCTGACAAGCTACACGGGCCAAGTGGTCCAATTACAACGCAACAAACTTCAAGGCTTAAACAAGCAATGCAAGCTTTTGTTCAAGCCCAAATCACAAGTCAGGTACATGAGGAGGCCGAAACATCCATAGAGGAATACCAAGGCACACTCAAGCTTATGACTTTATTAGAAGAGGCGTTAGAAGAGGCTAGCACTTAGCTATTTATGCCCATTTTTTAATAATTTGGGCTTATTGTTTATTATCTCTTGTTTTAGGCCCAAAGACTTATTTATGAGTTGTTCTTTTAGTTAGTAGCATGTGTTTTGTTTGTCTGACTTATTTTGAGACTTATTTATTTTAATGTGTTTAGCCCATTCCTAAAAGGACTTGGATCCGATTATGTTCAATGGGTTAGATGCTCCTAGATTTGTTAGGATTAGCCTAGTTTTTATTAAATGGGCTTGCAAACCCATTCCTATTAGAGTTAGGATTTGGTCAAGATATTTATATCTTATTATATCCTTGTAACCCTAGATTTGAATGATCAATACAAAATTTTGGAATTGAGTTCTTCAAATAAGGCATGATTGTCTTTATGGTTACTTCAAGAAATTGATTTGCATCAATAAGTAAGTACTTGCAACGTAAATTGACTTCTGATTTCTTTAGGATTGGGTCTCAAACTTATGATTTGGAGTTTGATGTAGCATGTTCTTTGAATAGAAAGATTAGGGTTTTGATTCAATAGGATTAGGGGGTTTCAAGAACCTTATTTTCTTAGGGTTTCCGTATCATCTTGGTATCAGAGCTTTGGCTTAATTCTATTGAACTCATACGTATCTTTATTGTATTTTTCTTATTTGATCTTTTAAAAAAAAAGTGAACAGTGCGCAAACAGTACCTATACTTGTGAATAGTACCCATACCGTATCTGTAAACAGTACTCATACCCCCGTGAACAGTGCCCAAAATAGTACCCGTACCATATCCGTGAACAGTGTCCATATTGTACTCGTGAACAGTATCCATATCCCGTGAACAGTGCCTAAAAAAACTGAACAATACTGAAAAAGGGGTGAACAGTAGTGAAAAAAAGTTAACAGTACCAGAAAAAAGAGTGAGCAGTGGCAAAAAAAAAGAAGAAGAAGAGAAAACCATTGAAAAATACGTTGAGTTGCCTATTTTAAACCTTGGGGAGATTTGAAATTTGTTCTTTAAGTTCTCAGGTTTTGTTGAGTTTTACAATATATTGACTGTCTTTCTTTGATTATTAGTTTACTTTCTTGTTTGTGCCTTTCTTTGCTTTCATTACATTGAATTGGACAACCTTGCATTCATATTATTCAATTATCAACAAAAATCATTGCATACACATCTTTTCCATCCGTGTATTAGCATATTATTTTATTTCTGTCCCCGCATTACTTTGCTTCTAGAATTGTTCTTATTTCGTTTCTTATTAGGATTTACTTGCTCTTTCCAATTAATTTGTGTTGCTTGCTGTTTGCTTAGTTTTGCTGAATTGATTTCCGAAAAGTAACTTTAAAGACATCACTTGAGTGATAAAAGGCAAGAGTGTGTGAACTTATTGAGGGAGTCATTGCTGTGACTTCAACACGAGGGGAGTGACATCATTTTGAGGGAAACATGTGAGGCAGTGTGTGAGGTTGTTTATTACTAACTTTGTTTTGCAGGTATATCATTTTATCTACAATGTCACATGGAGATAATAATGATGACAACCAAGGAGGAGATGCAAATATCGCTTTCACTTTGAGAGCTATGCAGCAACAATTTGAGAGGTTCAATCTAGCCTTAACTGAGATTAGCGGACAGATGGATGAGCTCAGACAAGGAAGATATGAGGAACCTCATGGGAGGCGTGCAGGTGTACGCCAACAGCAGCCCCCACCTCATAGACCACCACCTCTGTATGATCCAGAGGAGGAAGACTTTGAGGAGGAGGAAGACTTTGAGGTACGCAAAGCTAGGAGAGCTTTGAGAGTTAAGCTATTTAATAGGAGTGATGGAAACCTTAAATCCATCAAGATGCAGATCCCAGCCTTCAAGGGAAGGAATGATGTAGAGGCTTACCTGGAGTGGGAAAAGAAGGTGGACTTGCTTTTTAAGTGCCACAATTTTTCTGAAGATAAAAAGATAAAGCTAGATACTGTTGAATTTACAGATTATGCACTAATATGGTAGGATTAGTTGGTGACATCCAGGAGGAGAAATAGAGAAATGTCAATTACTATTTAGGACGATATGAAGGCATGCATGAGGAAGTGGTTTGTGCCTTCTTACTATTATAGGGAGATGCATCAAAAACTTTAGAGACTCACTTAAGGATCTAAATCAGTGGACTACCACAAGGAGATGGAAATAGCTATGTAAATCAGTGGAGGACTATCATAAGGAGATGGAAATAGCTATGATCCAAGCTAATATAAAAGAGGACTCGAAGGCAACCATGGCATGATTCTTGAGTGGTTTGAGCACGGAGATAGCTAATGTGGTAGAATTGCAACACTATATAGAGATTGAGGACATGGTGAACATGGCCATGAAGGTGGAAAAACAAATCAAAGCTAGAGTGGCAGCAAGGAGTGGGGCAAATTCTAGTCAATCATGGAGTTCAAAATGGCCCAAGAGAGAGAAGAAGCTGAAAGACAAGGGACTGGACTTCAAGGAGACGCCTAAAAGGGAGAAGTTAGGGTTTGACCCTAAAGGTACACCTAACGCCTAAGCTTCTTCTAGTAAGCATTCTAGCATTAAATGTTTTAAGTGCTTGGGATCTGGTCATATTGCTTCATAATGCCCAAATAGAAAGGTTATGTTTTTGAGAGATAATGGGGGAATTGAGTCCCAGGAGAGTGATGGAGAAGAAATGCCTGAGCTTGAGGATTACAGTGATGTAGAGGTAGAGGAACCTATCCAAGTTAAAGCCCTTGTGGTTAGGCGTGCTCTCAATGTGCAGGAGAAGGTAGAAGTAGATGACCAGAGGGAAAACATATGTTGCTTAATCAATGGTAAGATGTGTAGTATGATAATTGATGATATAAATGTAGCTAGTATAATCTTGGTGGAGAAGTTGGGGTTGCCTATTATTGAGCATTCTAGCCCATACAAGCTACAATGGCTCAATGAATGTGGAGAAGGGTACACAAGCAAGTGAAGGTTGCATTCTCCATTGGAAGGTGTTCTGATGACGTTTTTTGTGATGTAGTACCAATGCAGGCGGGTCACATATTGTTGGGAAGGCCTTGGCAATATGATAGGTGTGTGATCCATGATGGCTACAAGAATAGATACTCATTCAAGATGGGAGATCAAACCTTCATTTTGGCACCTCTAAAACCAAAGGAGGTTCATAAGGATCAAATGAGGCTTGCAAAAGCCATGGAAGAACAAAAACAAAGGGAGGCCGAGAGTTTGAAAAAAAGAAAAGGAAAAGAAGCCATTCAAAAAAATAAAATAAAGGCTCAATTGAGAGAGATTGCATTAATGAGAAGAAAAAAGAGGGAAGTGTAATAGAAAAAGGAGAGTTGAGTGAAAAAAAGAGTGAAAGAAAAAAGAGCACCTTCTTTGCAAAATCAAGAGATTTGAGACAAGTGTTGTACATACCTAAGCCTTTAATTTTGCTTAACTATAGAGAAATTCTTTATAATGAGGCTGACCTTGACTCTTTCGTACCTAGTGTTATTAAATATGTTTTGCAAGAATATTCATGTCTTTCCAGATGAGATGCCCAAGGGACTTCCACCTTTGAGAGGTATTGAACACCAGATAGATTTTGTGCTAGCAGCTCAAATTCCAAACTACCCCACTTATAGGAGTAATCCTGAGGCGATGAATGAGCTTCAAAAGCAAGTGGAGGAACTTTTAGAGAAGCGGAATGAAGCAAATGCGCACAAGGCTAATCAAGGGGGCAAGTTGTTGAGGTTTGAGTCTGGAGATTGGGTTTGGGTGCATTTCAGGAAGGAGAGGTTTCCTAAGCAAAGGAAATCCAAGTTAGATCCTATAGGCAATGGGCCATTCCAAGTGCTTGAGAGAATTAATGATAATGCCTACATAATTGATTTGCTAGGTAAGTATCAAGTGTCCGCTACTTTTAATGTTGCTGATCTCTCTCGCTTTACTAATGTAGGATCTGATTCAAGGACGAATCCTTTTGAGGAGGGAGGGGATGATACAACCAGCCTTCGCAGTGGAGTTCCATGCCTTACACATCAACCTGACAAGCTGCAAATGCCAAGTGATCCAATTACATCGCAACAAACTTCAAGGCTTAAACAAGCAATGCAAGCTTTTGTTCAAGCCCAAATCACAAGTTAAGTACATAAGGAGGCCAAAACATCCATAGAGGAACACCAAGGCATACTCAAGCTTATGACTTTATTAGAAGAGCCTAGCACTTAGCTATTTATGCCATTTTTTGATAATTTGGGCTTATTATTTATTATCCCTTATTTTAGGCCCAAAGACTTATTTATGAGCTGTTCTTTTAGTTAGTAACATGTGTTTTATTTGTCTGGCTTACTTTGAGACTTATTTATTTTAATGTGTTTAGCTCATTCCTAAAAGGACTTGGATCCAATTATGTTCAATGGGCTAGATGCTCTCAGATGCGTTAGAATTAGCCTAGTTTTCATTAAATGGGCTTACAAACTGATTCCTATTAGGGTTAGGACTTGGTTAAGGTATTTATACCTTATTATATCCTTGTAACCCTAGATTTAAATGATCAATAAAAAATTTCGGAATTGAGTTCTTCAAATGAGGCGTGATTGTCTTCATGGTTACTTCAGGAAATTGATTTGCATTAATAATTAAGTAATTGCAACGTAAATTGATTTATGATTTCTTTGGGATTGGGTCTCAAACTTATAATTTGGGGTTTCATCTAGCATGTTCTTATAATAGAAAGATTAGGGTTTTGATTCAATAGGATTAGCGGGTTTTAAGAACCTTGTTTTCTTGGGATTTCCGTATCAACTTTGGTATATGCACATTAAAAAAACAAATGATTTCTACTCTCATGAACATGGTTACATAAAACACACATGGGATCATAGCTTCCAAACCAAAAGTCCTTGGTTTGCAGTCCATTTTTAATAGCTAACCACACATATATGGCAGATTTGGGGCTTAGTACCTATTTCCATACCACATGAGCCCATGGTATGGTTCCCGGCAATCTCTCAAGACTATGGGCTGATTTGGTCCAAAATTCCCCATTGTTATTGGCCACCCATAGCATCTTGTCCTGCTAACTGCACAGTTGCATGCCATTCACATAATGCTCAAGTACTTGGCCAAATCTACATGTACTCAAACGTGCTCTCTCCCGAAATATCCATGACATTGTAGCTTCTTTAAGAATTCGGTTCCTAAAAGCTAATAAATCAGACCGTAGTCATAATGGGCTGAATGCATGCCAATTATCATACCAAAAACAATGTCCCCTTGCCATTCCCGACTCTAATTTTAATCAGAGGATAAAGCGTATCATAGAGCATCAACAAACTTTTAAAAACCAGGACTACTCATACCTCAATTGTAGTTGCCATAACTTGTGCCCATTAAGTCGATAACTTTGCACCCACTGGACCCACAATGCTTCTTTATCCACAAATAATCTCCATATTCACTTCATGAGTAGAATTTTCTCTATATGCACCCACTAGACCCATAATTTTCTTCTTATACCAAATTCTTGTTCTGCTTACAATTTAAAGAACAACTAAGAAACTGAAAACAATAACTGTTCGAGCTCTACCCATAATAATAGGATTCAGTGTCGCACAATGATAGCACTACTAACAAACTTAACCAGAAATACTAAAAACTAAAACAAATTAAAAATGCAAAGAAATCTAAATATTCCAGCATTTGGCAGCACTAGACTCAAGCCCTCCTTTGATAAAATAACCCCTTAGAAAATTTATTCACTTGTTTGCTCTAACATTACCCTCTCTATCAAGAAAGTGCTTGTCCACAAGCACAAATGAAGAGAAGCGTTGTTTGAAGGAGGGAAGATCTTCCCAAGAAGCCTCCGCAGGTGACAGCCCATCCCAATGAACTAAAACTTGAGGTTGGTTTAAAAAAATGGAGAATCTCGAATGGCTAGGGGAGTGGGTTGTAACTCTCCTTGTGTGACAATGAATAAAGCAGGTTCAATGGGAACAATGGAACCATGAAATGGTTTGAGACATGAAACATGGAAAACGGGGTGTAATTTGGATGTAATTAGCAGATCTAATTTATAAGCAACAGATCCTATTTGTTGAAGAACCCGAAATGGACCATAAAATCAAGGAGATAACTTATGGTACTTGGTTTTGGCAAGAGATAATTGGCGATGGGGTTGGAGTTTCAAGAGAACCAAATCACCTACATGATATTGAACTTGACGTTGCTTGGCATCATAGGTGTGTTTCATAGTGGCCTGAGCTTGGAGGAGTTGATCACGAAGATCATGCAAGACTGCATCCCGATTATGTAATTCTAAATCAACAGCTTCAATTCTAGAAGCTCCAAGACAATAAGAGAGCATTGTAGGGGGATGACTCCCATAGACAACTTCAAACAGTGTTGCTTTTAAAGAAGAATGGAAGCTGGTATTGTAGCAGTATTCGACCCATGGAAGCCATTGTAACCAACGTCGCAGTCGATCACTTATGAAATAACGAAAATACATTTCAACTATGCGATTGACAACTTCAGTTTGGGCATCACTCTGAGGATGATAGGCAAAACTGAAAACTAATTTTGATCCACTCAATCAAAACAGTTCAGTCCAGAAGGAACTTGTAAATTTGACATGACGATCACTTATTATAGTCTCCAGTAGTCCAAGCAACTTAAATACATTATCAAAGAATAAACGTGCCACTTGAACAGCAATATAAGGATGAGACAATGGTAAAAGATGGGCATATTTAGAAAATATATCCACTACCACAAGTACAACAGTTTTACCTTGTGAAGGTGGAAGACCCTCAATAAAGTCCATAGAAATATCAGACCAGATTTGCAATGGAACAGGTGATGATTGAAGAAGACCAACAGGCTGTAAATGTTCTGCCTTATGCCGTTGGCAGGTCTGACATTGTTGGACAAAATTATGGATAGCAAATTTCATGCCCTGCCAGTGGAAATCCTTTATAATACGAAGCAATGTCTTCTGGTATCCTTCATGATGAGCATTATAGACTTCAGCTAAAATAGAAGAAACCAAAGGAGAAGTAGGCAACAAGTGAATTATGTTTTTAAAGAAAATTAACCCATCTCTGTAGTCCCAAGGCTCCACAGCTTCTCCTTGTTAAATACGGCGTATGAGCTATTGAAAAATTCAGATTGTTGTATCTCCTTGTGAATGTTTTCAAGGAAAGGAGATTGAAGTACAGTGAGGGTGGCAATGGAGCTCTGGTCTTCTAGCTGTCTGGATAATGCGTCTACCACTTAATTAGGTTTGCCTGCACAATATTCAACTAAAAAATCAAAACCTATGAGTTTGCTTAACCAATGCTGCTGAGGAGAAGTAATGATGCGTTGTTCTAAAAGGAACTTGAGACTATAACGGTCTGTACGAATCAAAAAGCGTTGTCCCCACAAATAAGCTCTCCAGTGACTTACTGTCTTCACAAACCTGATAAGTTCTTTCTCGTAGGTAGGAAGACCTTTATATCTGTTGGCCATGGGTCTACTGAAGTAGGCCATAGGTTAACCGTTTTGTTGGAGAACAGCTCGTATACTAATATCTGAGGCATCACACTCCAAAACAAATCCCTTGCTAAAGTCCAATAAAGCTAAGACTGGGGCCTGAGTCATTGCAAAGTTCAGCTTTTCAAATGCTGCAATAGTTGCCTTTGTCTAGTGGAAGGCATTTTTGCGTTGTAAGTTTGTCAGCAGAGTGGCAATGAGAGCATAATTCTGAATAAACCTGCAGTAGTAGCCACTGAGTCCCAAAACCACGTAACCCCTTAATTGTAGTAGGTCTTGGCCAATAAATCATAGCTGCAATTTTAGTATGATCAACAACAACCCCTTCTTTGGAGATCACATGACCAAGATAGGCCACCTGTTGCTAGGCAAACAGACACTTGGATCTCTTTAGGTATAACTGATGTTCCTTGAGCAACTCAAACACTAATTTCAAATGTGACAGATGGTCATCCAAAGTAAGCTATATATTAAAATATCATCAAAAAACACTAAAATAAATTTACGTAAATAAGGTTGGAACACTTCGTTCATCAACACCTGGGATGTACTTGGAGCATTGGTGAGGCCGAATGGCATAACTAAAAATTCAAAATGTCCGTGATGAGTTCGAAAAGTAGTCTTTTCAATGTCTGTAAGTCTCATCCAAATCTCATGGTAACCCGAACGTAGGTTCAATTTTGTAAAATAAGTGGCTCCATGTAATTCTTCCAATAACTCTTTAATGACAGGGATGGGAAATTTGTCTTTCAAAGTCTTAGAGTTCAAATCTCTATAATCCACACAGAGGCGCCAAATGCTATCTGCTTTTGGAACAAGAAGAACCAGTGAAAAAAAAAGGGATTGACTTTTACAAATAATACCTTGGTTTAGCATTTCATTGCACTGCTTCTCTATTTTGTCTTTCTGGGTGTGGAGATAGCAGTAAGGCCACACTACTATGGGGTTTGTTCTTGATTCCAAATTGATGCAATGGTCATAAGCCTGGACTGGAGGCAGATTTTTGGGTTCCTTAAATAGGGGCATGTACTCATTTAAGAGTAATTGGAGTCGACTATCCAACGGAATGTTGGACAATTCCATTGCTTGGAGGTGTCCAGTATGAGCTCTTTTGACGTTCTAATCTTTGCAATTCCACAATTCTGCCATTTTTTTCTAAAAACCATTGTTTTAGACTTAAAATCCCACTAAATCGGTCCTAAAGACTGTAAACAATTTACCCCCAGAACCGCATCTATCCCTTTATTTAAGATGAATAAATCAACATAACACAAAAGTTTTCCCAACTAAAGTGGAACATCACGACACTGACCTTGGCATAATATCTTGCTGCCATCAGCGACCAATACTTGTACTTTCCCAATTGATTCAGAGGATAATCCTAATTTGCTGATCCACTGGAAATCTAAGAAATTATGAGTACTACCTGAATCGATTAAGACCTCCAATGACCGTCCGTTAATCCTCCCCAAAATTCGCATAGTTTGTCCGCTCTTGTTCTGCCAATGATAGCATGTAGCGACAGTTGCGGGTCGTCCTCTTCTGTAGGTTCGGGATCCTTGTTGTCACCATGAATTGAGTCTTTAACCCCATCTAGCCAAAACAACCGCTTACACTAGTGTTGTTTGGTATAAATCTTGTTGTAGTTGAAACAAAGACCTTTAGATCGGCGATCTTCTGCTTCCGCGCGAGTGAGGTGTCTGAAAGTTATTGGGTGTTGGGTTGTTGTAACCCTGGGTGAGCTAGTTTTGTTAGGAAAGTTCAAAGTCTTCCTTAGGCCTCCTCTTCGCTCATATAAGCAGGCCGGACTCATCGCCCCAACTAGGTCTCGAGGTTTGTGCAGTTCGACCTCAACTGCAATGTATTCTTGAAGCCCACTGATAAAAATCTCGACCTCTTGTTCGGTAGTGAGCCGTCCAGCTCTAACGGCCAACTACTTAAATTGACGCTGATAGTCTTCCACAGTGCCCCCTTGCTGCAGTTTTGAGAGCTCACCCAGTCGGTTACCTTGAATCGTGGGTCCAAATCGCAAATGACACTGATGTTTAAAGTCTTCCCACGAGATTCCTGGGCGATCTCGATCCAATTTGAGGAACCAAACTTGTGCATCGACATCTAGATGGTATGAAGCAATCTCGACTTTCTCCTCTTCAAGTATCCGTTGGTGGTGGAAGTAGTGATCACATTTGCTCAACCATGCCAATGGATCGACCTTGCCGTAAAAAATGGGAAATTCCAGCCTAGCAATCCTCGACGCTGGTATTTGGTTGTCCAATCGCACTGTTCCTCGAAGGACCGAGTTGACACTACCAGCATCACCTTGTTGTCCTTCGACTCGGTTGGCAGCCAAATCCCTAGAAAGTTCTTCGAGGCGAGTCGACAACTATTCTCGTTCAGCCCTATCACATTGTCGATCCTCTTGGTAGATCTTCATAAACAACTTAAACTGTTTCTGAAGATTGTTGGATGACTCACCCATAACTCTCGGCTCTGATATCAATTTGTTATGGTCCCTGGATTGTAATCGAGTTATGGGACGATTCGAGGAAGAGTTGACCTGTGAGTCGTGTAGCTCGCTATTCTTCTTTGTCTTTCTGCCCTTAGTACCTATTATAAAGCTGTATATGAAGGCCCGTTGTGAGAGAACCTTTCAATCTCGTGTACACAAATAAAAGGGAAAACAATAATTTTCTTCTCGTACCAAATTCTTGTTCAGCTTACAATTTAAAGAAAAACTAAGAAACTGAAAAAAAATAACTGTTTGAGCTCTACCCAAAATAATAGGATTCAGTATCCCACAATAATAGCACTACTAACAAACTTAACCAGAAATACTAAAAATTAAAACAAATAAAAAAATACAAAGAAATCTGAATATTCCAGCATTGGCAGCACCAAGCCCTCCTTTGATAAAATAACCCCTTGGCAAATTTATTCACTTGTTTGCTCCCAACAAAGTGACTCTACGAACCATGTCCTTGATCCGCTTTGAATTTATTCAGTCGTGCCCACCTGAATGTGAGTGGTATAAGTGGAGTGATTATTGATGTGGCTATTGTAACATAGAGCTTAGTGTAATCTCCTGCCATACTGATTAAAGCTGTGTTGTATGTAAAATACATTGTGAACATGCATATTTGCAGCTCTACTTGCAGGGGAAATCTACTTGTCAGGATGTTGATCATTACAAGAGACACCGATAGTCCTACTGAATTGAAAAAAACAATGAGGGCAAATGCAACTGCATTTGACGTGGCCATAATGGACTCCCCTGCTTTATGTGGTTTCACGCTGTTTGTCCCAGTCCCATTGATCTGATCTGGGGTTAGGGTATCCTGCCATAAACCTCCTGGAGGGTTCACTCCAACCTGGAATGTTGCGGTTGCCACCAGAACTGCAATAACTAGTAATGCAGTTCGAGCTTCACTGGGGGAGTCTCTACCCTTCTTAAACTTAAAGTACTCTACTAAATTTTGTGCCTGTTCTCCCGACCTCATCTCAGGCGTGGTAGGGATGCCAACTGAGTGAAATTCAGATTCAGGAGAGAGCTGACTGGCTTTCTTGGCTCCCGCAGAACAAAGGATGTCAGTGATTTCTCTATCTCCTGCCTCACTTGGGAAGATCAGTAGCACATCAAGGGCGGTAAGGCCGCTATTGTTTGTGGCATTTACTTCCAATGAGCTTGGATTCATAGTTGTTCTAAATCCAAGTAACAATTCAATTACCTGCAGAATTTTCTTTGGTCAGATTTTTACTTGCATCAATTCCGAAAATTTACGGGCATGGTTCGATGGTTTACTGGAAACTCTTTACTTCTGTCAGATTTCATGTTGGTTGCGGTGATTCTTAAAGAAAAAAAACAAGCTTGTTAGTTTGCAATGGTCTAAATGCGTATAAAATTTAGCTTGGTTGGCTTTAACTAAAGTTAATAATGTGAATGAGTAGGGAGAGGGACTCTTAAGGATTGATATCTTTGACTTCACATATTCAACTCTTCTATTATTTCATTGTTTTAATGAACTTGTTTATAAGCAATGACATCATGTAAGTGACCTAAAACGCAAAGAAAAACATATCTCTTTAAGTTTAAAAGCTTTTCTTTTTCCAGACTGCCAGTTGAGATAAGGGGAAGTAACGTGATGGATTACAAGTTTCTCCCTGTGTGGCTATGGAGTTGATGAGAGGAAATGATCACAGGCTGAGACATGGTAGAAACACTATGCACATAGTAAAAACACTAACTAATAAAAATTTAAAAGATTGGCATATTCTACTACTAACCTGACGTTGCTTTTTCCAAGCTGCAATATGCAGTACT
>JAOSBN010000006.1:39240362-39269031 GCA_027563595.1 Erythroxylum suave | reverse complement strand
TTTATTTAATGACATTTAATAAAATTATTTATTTAGTATTAAATGTTTATGTATAAAATGATTTATGAAGATATGACTTTAAAAAAATTATAAGAATATGAGTATTAGTTATTTATATCTTAGTATTTATTTGAATATTCTCGTAAAATTTTAGAAAGAGCAAAAGAAATCAACACTATTATTTTCTTCAATATCTTCCATCGAGTCTTAAGAATATCAAAAACTCTCTCAATACAATTTCTTAATAATGAATGTTTTCAATTAAAAACTTATCGGGATCTTCTTAGATTGACAAAAATCAACTGAAGAACTCAAGAAATTATAAAAATGCCACTAAAAATAAGTTTGAGAATGAGTTAGGTCGGATCATACTAGGATTTTTTCCTTAAATGCAGAACTAACAAGTTTAATATGAAATTGAGTCTATAAAAATGATATTAATTTAATTTCTAATTTAAGAAAATATAAATTTTTTGTTTTTTAAAAAATTTAAAATTTTAAAATTGAAACTATATTTTTTAATATATTAAATTAAAATAAAATTTTTTAAAAAATATTTACATTAATATCTTGAAATTTAAACTTAAAATAATTAATTTAAATTTAACTTATTAATTTTAGATTAAATTGAATTGAATTTAGCACAATATATAAGTAATAATAATATTATATACTAAATATTGATATAAAAGGGACCTAAATATCGAGTTTATACAAAAGTAATTAAAGTAATATAATTAGAGATAACAAATTTAAAAGAATTTAATTTTTAAAAAATTTAATTTAAATTTTTAATTTAATGACTAACTTTTTAAACTTTATGTAAATTAAGTCAAATTTATATCTATATTTCTATTTGAATAATTTGTAATAACTTTTGGATTCAACTTACTCCCTTAATTTCTTGGATATAATAATCTTTAGTCCCTTAATTTTTCAATAGGTAGAGAAAAATGCTCCTCATAGTAATATTTTCAAAACCAACCATTGAGATCAATTTGCTAATCTAATCTTTACAAAAACCACTAAAACCTTCCGCCAACCAAAAAAAAAAAAAAGCGGATAAATCATTTACCAAACAAGTTAATAAGCCTTAATCTTTGCATTAGAATTGTTGTTGCGGTTGTTAAAAGAAGTAACAAAAAATTATATGATTCAAATTATTATTTAACTTAGTTATTAACGGTATAAGTAAGTCATAAATGTGGTTGGATTTAGTTTTCGATATTGTTCCATATTGGCCGGAAACGGAAAGATATTTGACATCTTTGATATTGATCTATTTCATCAAGTACTAGCTAGTATTTATGATACAAGTCATATATTGATCGGTACTGAAAATTTAGTAAAATTTTTATATTTTTAAAAAACTCTCTCTCTCTCTCTCCTTCCCCACTTCTCTTTTTCAAAGTTTTTATAATTAAATTTTTAGTTAAATTTTAATGTGACTTTTTTAGTTTTAAATTTTAAAATAAAAGAAATATTTTTATTACTAATAATAATCATACATTAAATTAAATTTAAAATAAATTATTTTATTTAAATTTATTTTAATCTTTTATATAATATTTATTATAAAAATATTTTATTTTTTAAATAAATAATTTAAATTTTATTATTTATGATCTAATATTTATTGATATATTTTAAATTATTAATCATATTTTATTTGAAGTTTATATATTTCAAAAGTATTTTAAATTTAATTATATTTATTAATAAATTAATTTTATAAATTAAATTAAGATATATATAATTTTACTAATAATTAAATATTTTGTTATAATTATTATTATATAATAAATAATAATTATAATTAAAATATTTTTAATATTTATATTTTTCTTCTATTATTTATAAGTAAAATATTTTAAAAATATTTTTTATTAGTTTAATTTTTAAAAACTCGCTAAATTTTGCAATTTTCAACAAAATAAAGCTACAAATTTAGGACTATTTTATCACCTACTATTAATCGCACATGACTAAAAGTTGGATGCGGCTTTCACCGCAGCAATTCAAAATGAAACACCTTTAACTCTTGACTTGTTGAGGCCGTTTCGTTAACAACCTCTACAAAAATTGGGTTATGTCATATAGCGCAGTACGCACACGGTATTCTTTAGTAAAAGGCGAAAGAATAGTTCGCTTTGTGCTTACTGCATGACTGATGATCTTAAACGCTTAGTGGCCATCATTGTATACTCGGGTTGCTCGTCATATTCTTGCTTTCAACCGATATGGGAAATAGCAAGTTAGGTCAATTGCCCTATTAGGTAATAATCTCCAAAAGTACACCACTAATCAATAATTTATATATACATATATACATACATACATACATATATATATATATATATTGAATTGATGCTAGTAATATTTTTTTATTTTTCTTTTCGTGATAAATTTATTTTTTATTTTCTCAATTATTATTGTATTTGAACATGTTCATCTTGTCTTTTGAGATTAATTTAGATTTACATGATAAAATAATACAATAATTTTAATTTGCACCGGAGAAGGAATGAAGAATATAAAAGCATCATTTATTTATTTAATCCAATTTTTTATTAATTAATAATAATATAAAAATATTTAATTATTTATTTACAAAATCAGTCACATAATAATTAAATATAAGTAAAAATTTATTATTATTCTTAATATTTGATACCCAATGATAGTATAACTATTAATTTTTATAATCTCGTTTCTACTACTTGCATTCCAAACACGTATAATCAATTATTTTTTTCTCACTTTTTATTCTTATTTTCATTTTTTATTTTGATTCTTTCGTTAACCAAACTAATACCTAAGTGGTTTCTTTAAATGGTAGAAGGTAAAATATTATTAATTAATTAATTGTAATATAGTTAATTAAAATATAATCCATTTATTAATTAAAATATTATTATTAATTAATTAATTGCAATTTAATTAATCAAAATATAATTCATTCATTAATTAAAATGTTGTAATTAATTAATAATTGTATTTTAATTAAATATAATGTAATTAAATAATAATAATAATTATTATTATTATTTTAATTAATGAATAATAATATTTAATTAATGAATAGATTTAAAAAATCCTACAAATTAGATATTGTACTGGAGGGAGCGCATTTTTGAAATTTCCTTATGTATTTTGTTTCCGTCTCCTGGACAAGAAATATTGTACCATAGTTTTGGAAGAAACAAAAAATTTCTGTCCATGTGCTTTAAAGACGGGACAAAAATAAGTAGGAACAGTAAGTAAACACTACAGAGCTCAAAATTTTTGTGTCTCTGTCTTCTGTCTCCACCCATAAAGACATGAACCAAACGCTACATTATGAACCATTATACACTTAAAATTACAGGTTTTTGAAAAGACTAAATAGTCTAAATTTGTACTTCTAGGTTTAGGCTAGAAAACACATTCTCAATTTTTTTTGTAAATCAGTCAATAATTTGTTTGTTAAATAATAATATTACTATAAATAATGATAATGATCATTTCACTAATACCAATAAGTGACGGTAATTGGCAATGATTAAAAAATATAATTGGTTCAACTGGTTTAACAATGAAAATTTTTTTAATCGGCTAACTTTTTATTTCAATTTTTAAATTTTCAGTTTGATTTACTTTAATAACTTTTATTTTTAAAATTAACTAATTTATCAATTTGTCGGTCAGTTTTAGAAATTAATCAATTTTTATAAAATAATTAATTTTTATTTAATATTCTTTTTTAATTAAACTTCGAAATTTTCATTAGATAATAACAATTTCTTTAATCATATTTCAGAATTTTTAATTTTATTCAATATTGAACCGATTTTAAGATAATCTAATACTAGTTAAACCTTTAAAACATTGACCTCTTGCCTTACTGGTTTAACTTTCATTCATATTTTTAAAACATTAGTAATTGAAAACTGAAAATTTTTCCTTATTTAATATATGATTTAATTTTATTTTAGCTCTTATATTGTTAATTTAATATCAAACAAGTTTAATATAATTTATGGAGTTTATAATTGGGATCCATTTGTTGCATAATTATAATTCAGTTTTCAATTAGATAGAGTGATTAAAAATCAAATTATAATATATTCGATTTGGTGGTGTTTTTGATTATTATGATTAATATAAACTAAATTATATTTGTGACCATAATTATACGATTCAGGTTCTCACGGAATCACACGAAGCTGCTAATTGCTGATAGAACAAAAGGAACAAGTTTGTTATAAGCAACTCCTAATACTTCCACATTTTCTTTTACTCGTTTTCTAATGCACGTCCAAGTTCCTTGATCCATCGTCCTTGCTTCTTGATGTGGGAACAATGCCACTACACTTCATTGCCTGTTTTCTCTGAAGCAACAGGGCTTTTTGTATCTTGATCTTGCCATGAAGCCTGCCATTGCTTGTCATAGAATGTTGCTTCCTCTGCCAACTTTTTCAGGTTTTCGATATCTCCTGTTTTCCGAAACAGCAGTATAGCGATAACTGTGAAGAAGAGTCCTGCTTTGCACAGGAGATTTCCAGTTTGGCCTACCATGTCAAGACCTGTTAATCCATCCACTATATATGCCATGAAGAATCCGACCATTGCAGCTCTACCTACAGAAGCATTCAATTGTTTTTAGAGTTTTGCTTAGTTTCTTAGAGCATGTTATGTTTAGGCTTTCAAGTTCAAACCATTAAGCATTTCCGCCTCTGGGAGATATGACCTCTTAAGCCATGCCCACCAAGGTATGATTGAGCTCTTAAAGAGCACTTGTTCTTCGTTTGATGATGCTTCAGGATATAGTTCAAGAAATTTTCTTCTCTTCGCTTCTTTAGTAGCAACAGATACTATGACATGTAAGTGTATTATGATTAGATTAGAACTTACCAGTGAAAACAGCACTCACCTGCTACAATCAGACTATCCCAATCCATTTTGCCTTCTTTAACAAACTTGTTGAGATCCCAGTTCCCCATGTTCCAACGCTCATCCATAAACCTTGGAAGACTAGACTCCATTCCCAAGCCATGCTCTGAACTCTCTTCAGCACTCTTTGATCCTTCATCCTCGAGTGTAGATTTCTCTTGCCGTTCAGCCTGACTAAACCCGTTTTGTCTTTCAACACTTATAGTAACCACACGAGTCACCTGCTTCGACCCCAAAGAACGTGCTGGTCTAGTTTGAGGCTGATTTTTGTTGGCGATACTGATATGTTGTGCGCTACAAGCTCTGTGTAATAACGCAGAAATAGCAACTGAAGCCATGTTTGTTGTTCTTCAGATCTTTCCTGCTTGGAGTTTTGGCTAATGCGATGATAACGGGAATACAGGAAAAAAAGGTGATGAGCCCATGCTTTGTAATAAATTAGGATTATCTTTGCCTCATCCGCTTCTGTCAGTAAAATTATGGGCAACTGCTCTTATCGGAATCAGGTTCTTGACGCTTTCTGTGTTACAGGGAACCGGAAAACTTAATTTCGACAACTCTTTGCTACCAGTTAAAGCAAATTTAAGTAGTTCTGGAAGCCGAAGTTCTCATTTTTACAGAGAATTGATCACTTCCGTTCACAGTTTCAAGCAAAAGTCATTAGACTAGACGTCAATAATTCCTGTTTCATTCTTTGTGTTCATGATCATTGTTATAGAGGGGCTCACTCTAATTAACGTTTCCATTTCATATACCTCTTTCAACTTGTACAAATCATTTTTATTCCTTCATTCTGACCGCCGGCTTTTGACCATTCTTTTATTCACTCTTACCAATTTGTCACATCTTCACAAAGCTGACTCAATTCCAAGAGAGAGTAAATTTGATTTTGTAAAAGCTAATGCTATGAAATTTATGTTTCAAAGACATCAAATAAAGAGAAATTGAGCCTCCCATTGAATAGGAAGTCCTAATCTGAATTTCAGTAACTAGAAATGAGAACAAATTCAAACTTTGTGGGAGGTAAGAATGTTGTCTGAATTGACTACTTTTTAGAACAGGAAATAGGCGAGTTTGTGGACTAAATGGAAGCGAAGTTATGCTTCCCATCCCCTCAACAGAGTTGCCCGTGCGACTCGGCTGACTCCAAGTGTAAAGGCACCCATTCGAAGGTTGCAATTGTGTGTCTGACACATGCTCTTAATGTTGTGAAACCCTCGAGTCATGTACCTCTTGAGCTCCTTGTTCACTTGCTCTTCTTCCCACATAAAACCTTGAATGTTCTGCAAATATATATATAGAGAGAGAGATCTTTAGATTTTCCCTAAGCAAATAAATCTCAGTAACAATCACCACCCATGTCAATCTCTGCACCAGCTTAACACAGCAGAGAAACTCTTAAAAGACAGAACTCGGTAAAATGGGTGCACCCCTCTAGTCACTAAAGCAAAATCATTAGGGAATTGGATTCAAGGTCTTCAGGGTATTGCCGATCCGCCAGAGATGTATCAATGATGATGAATCCATTATCAAGTATTAAAAAAACTAGTATTAAGACAATAGCAAAATGATAATAAATTCAAAGTTATTCTGTTCACCTGAACCCACTCAAAATAGCTGACAGTCACACCTCCGGAGTTAGCATATATGTCAGGAAGTATAATGACACCTTTCTTTGACAAAATCTGCAGCATTAGTTTCTCATGGATCAGTAACTAATGTATTCTGTTATACTTTTCATGAAAAGAAAAGAATAGAAAAGCAAAGTCACCTCATCTGCTTCTGGATCAGTAGGATGGTTTGCTGCCTCCACTATAAACTTGGCCTTAACTTCTCCAGCATTTTCCCTTTAAAAAAAAAAGAGGTCAGTGATAAGTGGCATGCCAACAGATCACAGAGTATAAAAGAATAATATCTTAATCGGCAAAACTATATCTAATAACTTGAAATTGTTTTAACAAGACAAAATAGAGAGATATAAAAGACAATATGTGAGCATTTATTTGCAGACTTATTTTGTTTGGAAAAGAGCTAAACCTGTTCAGGACTCCACCTAAAGCGCATGGGATTAGGACATCGCATTCGTGTGCAAGCAGATCATGAGGATCCATGGCATCTCCGCCCTGGAAATTCTTCAAAACACCAGTGGCTTCCTTGTGCTTAAGCAGTGCCGGTATGTCTAGTCCATTGGGGTTCTTAAGTGCACCCGTGATGTCACTAACTGCGATCACCTTCCCACCAATCTCATGTATAAGCCTTGCTACCCAGGACCCCACATTACCAAAACCCTACACATTCCATCAAGAAGATATAATTTATTAAATAAGGGACAAGGAGTATCTCAGCCTAGAAAGGTCAGCTGATCATGGATGGAACTGTTCATTTAAGTTTTGTTTCTCACCTGAATTGCAAATGTTAAACCCTTAATGGACTTGCCATATTCAGCAAGTAGAGCTTCTGCTCCGTAAACAACACCACGTCCGGTAGCTGCTTCCCTACCCAAAGATCCACCAAGATCCTAGTATCCAAATAAGAGGAGGAGAAAAATGAGGAGACAAGTATTTACCAGACTTTGTTTTGGATGAATGCTGATTCAACTTAAAATAAGAAAAAGCCAATTGCAGGTACTTACAATAGGTTTTCCTGTTACAACAGCTGGTGAGTGACCGTGAAATTTTGAATACTCGTCCAATATCCATGCCATAGTCTATTGTACAGTTTACGCCAGTGTTATCAGTATAATCATAACACCTAATACCTAAATCTCAAAACACAATCTGTAAATGCGTTTGTTAAAATTTAATCAGCAGGCTATGAGATACCTGCGCATTAGTACCCATGTCAGGTGCAGGAACGTCTGTATGAATGCCAATGAGATCATGTATTTTCTGAGTGAAGACTCGAGTAAGTCGTTCCAACTCACTTTTACTTAGATCCTTTGGATTGCATCCAATGCCTCCCTTGGCCCCACCATACGGTATATCTGCTACAGCAGTCTTCCATGTCATAAGTTGAGCCAGGGCATTAACTTCATTTGGATCAACCTTAAGACCAAATCAGAAGGCACTTCAATGTCAGCCCCATGTCAGAAATTTACAGAAAGAGAGAGAATTTTTCATCCTCCTTCGCTTAGGACAATAAGAACAGAGTGATTCAAGTTAAGTTGGTAATTTATGGATGAAAAAGCATAGAATTCTATAATATATAATGACAGGAAATTTGTCTCATCCAAAAGAAAAGACAAAACCAAACAAAACAAAATCATAACAACATCTAATCGAATGAATAAACAAATTACAATGAGACAAAATGTATAACAACACTATCAAATTCACAACGGCAATGTCAAAAAACAAGTAATTCAAGAGGAAAAGAGCACAGAATCACAGGAGCAATTCTTGTAAGGTATAGAAATTGATACAATACCCCTCGGAAACTGGGTTTCCAAAGAAACCAAAGCTATAAAAAAAGAGCTAAAAAACTTATCAATGGAGCAGATGTCTAGGGTTCCAACTTAATGGAATCAGATCCTGAGCTACATGTTACCATAAATTAGACGAGCCATAACTGTGTATTAACACTGTATGTCTAACAAAAAACTTCAACGTCCAACATAATTGCTTTCCTTCCAATCTTTTAACTACTCACAACAGAATTGTGCTCCAACAAGACCAAAACCAGTAAATCACCAACAATGTCAATCTTATGATCTTCTATTTTCTTGGGATAAACTGCAAAACAACAACAAAAAGAAACAAGAAAAAGAAAATTCTATGGATACCTCAGGATGGTATCTGATTCCTCCTTTCATTGGCCCACGAGCATTATCATGCTGCACTCTGAATCCGATGTAAGAGACGAGAGTTCCATCATCTTTGGGAATTGTGCACTCCACCTGATCAAAACCGAAAACAGGATCAAGACATTTCCTTTAGGAAAATCCTCAAAGAGATCAAGGTAGCAAGTTCCTCCATACCTTGATCTCTCTAAAAGGGATCAACAGACTCTTCTCAACTTTCGAGTCCAAGCCAAGAATACGTGCCGCTTGGCGGAAATTTCGGTTTGTTGCCGCCAACGCGTTCATGACTTACAACAAGACTAAGAAACAAAGAATACCCAGAAACAGAAAGCAGATTAAAGATTAAAGATCAAGAGAAGAACTGCAATGAACCAACTTGGAAGAGTCTTTGATGTTGAACAACAAAGAACGAGAGAAGGCTATATATATAGGAAATGGTGAGGACTAAACAGGAATATCTTGCGTCGTCATTTCCCAACCGATGGTCATATGGTGGAGAGGGAGTGTGTATGATGTGGACGGAGCTATAAACGGTATATGAACTCGGTTGGTAAGCCTTTAAAAGCCTACTAAATTGGAAAGCTTAAGTATAATTTGGTACTCTATCAATACTAAAGTTGACTATAATAGGCATCGTGCCTCTTGTTTTGCTCTGTTTCGGTTTAGGTAAAAGTCATTGACCATGTTTGTATTTGGTTAGTCACAATTGACATTTAAATGTCAACTAAATCAAATTTATTATTTAATTTAAATTTATTAGTTTGTTAAATTATTTATTTAAAATACAATATCCTGCAAATTACGTTAACCGAGTATTTTACACTAGACAAGCCCTGTACGATAGAATCGATTGAGAGAGTGTAAGTAGGGGGATTCAAATACAAGACCTTTTAACCCATGACCTTCTACTCTACCAACTCGACTAAGTTCCTAGGAGGTAATAGATGGACACAGATAATGGAATTTGACAGACAAGACAAATAAGCAAAAAAAGATATTTTGTCTCGATCTATACAAATTTTAAAAATCAATCATTAAATTGAAAATTTTATAAAAAATTTAGTATTAAATTGATTTTTTTTAAAATTAAGTTGTTTAATTTGTTATCCTATTTATTTCCCGAATAATTGAATATGCAACCCTTTGTAATTAGTATTTTTCTTTAATTTAGTATAAAAAAAATGAAAACGTGGTCTTTCAAAATTATGGATTACACTAATTATATATACGTACACTTCCTTTTTTGGAATGGTCGCTATCTTTTAGATGTGCACTGAGTAAATTTTCGGATGATGCAATAGCCTGCAAATCACGTCAATTAGGTACTTTGCACTAGGCAAGTCTTGTATGACAGGCTCGATTAAGAGAAGTGTAAAGAGGAGGATTCGAACACAAGACCTTTTGACCTCATGTCCACCAGTCTAACTTGACCATCCCTAGAAGACAAGTACACACTTTTAAATAGTCATAGAAATAACATTTTTGTAAAAAGCAAACAGAAGATTGTTTATGATCGATGACCATTCTCCAATTATCACAAAACGGAGAATCTTGTGTATTGAGATTTAGGACTCGCTTGGATGATAGCTGATCAGCTAAAAAATAGTTTATTGACCTAAATCAGTTGGTTAACTTTATAAAAAAGCAAAATTAAGTTGTTTGGTTATCTACTTGCTGGGTTGAGTTGGCTGATTCAATCCAACCAGCTGAATTTGAAGAAACTAACCAACATGAGCGTTTTAACGTTTCAACTGAATTTTTTTATGATGAGATCAATTTTGCCCCTTCTCTTTACCCACTTACCGTCTCATTTCTGGTTTGCAACAATTTGTTCACGAGGAATGCTTTTATAACTTGTAAGGCCATTTAATGTTGTAGTGTGAAAGGATCTCTATACATCGAAAGTCCGAGAAATCAAGCATTCTTTATTTCTTTTGGACAGATTTCTTCACGTAGGAGCTTTGTTCTAATAAAAATTTTGTTAAATTCTAAAATTGTAATAAACAATTGATTTTTCTATCAAAAATTCAAGATGAATATAAATTACAATATAAACTAATAACTATTATATATATATATATATCCAATTATGTTATTCTTTTAAAAAGAAAGAAAATAGCATGCATTTGAGTATGTATCTTGAAAAAATATTGTAGATGTATTAGATATTAGAATTTAAATAACACTACATTAAAAATACAGTAATTATATTTTTAATTAATAAAGTTCTAATTTCACAAATTTTATTATAATATTAATGTTCTTATAATTTTCTGAAGTCATGTACCCATAAGTTATTTTACACGTAAACAACTAATTTTACCAAATATCTCTAACAAATAGTTAATACAATTTGCTGGTCAAATCAGCTAATATAATCAGCTATTAGCTGACAGCTAAATGCAATCAGCTGATCATCAAATAGATCCTTACCCTTTACACTATTTTAAAGTATGTATAATTTTATCTTGATTTTTTTAACAAAACATTAAACATTATATATTTGTTTTTGGATAGAATTGAAAATATACATAGTGAGATGAAGATTTTGATAAACTTCATCGAAGCATTGTCCGTGAACCTCATACTTGAACGAGCTTCAAGGATCTGATTCCCACGAAAATGATGCTATTCGATTGAAGGAATCGGTGAATGAACGGTGCGGTGCCTGCCTATTCCTTAGAGAATAGTTCTAAAAGAATAAGGTAATCTCACAAGCCATTGGTGGATTATTCTAATGAAAAATATTAATAATTTTGGCCATCTCTTAAGTATTAATTGTCTTTGACCAAATTAAAAATATTAAACAACTAAATTAAGTAAAAGAGCATCTTCCTTGTTCCTCCCCATGTGCATGAAATCAGGCAATATTGATCACGTACGTCCACCAAATCCATGTAAAACAAAAAAGGTTAGTACAAGCAAAGCTCAAGACTTCACGCAACATATAATATAATTTGAAGGTTTCCTCAATCCTCAATTGGTCATCTACGCACGATACTATTTCCGTGCACTAAATAATAATCATTTAAGCCATCTTATCGTAACCCATGCATCTTCATATTCAACTAATAAATTCTCTTAAGCACGTTCTCTTTTTTCTTTTTAATTCTCGTAAGAAGAGGCCGAGTTGGTAGAATAAGAAATATGAGGTCAAAAAGTTCTGTGTTCGAATTTTCCTATTTACACTATTTCGATTGAGCCTGTCGTATGGACCTTATCTAGTGCGGAGTACTCAGTTGACGTGATTTACAGGTTATTGCGTCAATCCGACAGTTTACCCTTTCATTTTCAATACATACATATATATGAACTAATATTAACTTTTTTTATAAAATTTAAATAAAATTTAATAGTTTAAAATTTATAAATTAAAATTTAACATTAATATAGATTTCTAACTAACTCTTATTTATATAAAAAAACAATAAACTTTTTAATTTTTGTACTGAATAAATAAACTTTTATTCTTATTGTACATTTAACTTTAATATCATTTATACAATTTTTACAAGAGACATTATGTGAGCAACATGTTAATAATAAAGTAAAAGATCATAAAAACTTTAAATTTTTATGAAAATTTTAAGAACATCCTTTAAATAAATACATGTAAATAATACCCATCAAATTTTCTGTTTCATTTCCTTTATTCTAACAATATTCTATTAAATCTTATCCATTATTTATGTAAAAATTACTTAAATATGTGAATGAGATTAATAGAATATAATAATAATAACATAATCGATACAGAAAATATAATTCCTAAACAATAGGGATGAAAGGGTAATTTGGAAAATATCGCCTCAGAGATGACAAGGCCAATCCAAAGTTTTCACTCGTTACTAGTCAAGTCAAATAAAGCGTTTGGCAATCCGCCAACTTTTCGTAAAACATGGCCAATCGTAGATTTCCACGTGGACACCATACAACTCAGTTCATTGTACCAACATCATCATTACAGCTGGATTGTCATGAATCTCTTGTTATTACGTTTAGGACAAGAAAACACAAACATAAACTATTGCTCTCATCTAGCTAGATCCACGTGGCCGTGGACGGTTTGACAACTCAGAAGACGCGGCTAGCTGATATCGATAAGACTTACCCTGGTCTAGTCCAATGGTGACACTAGTCAAATGATGACATGTACAGATATGTTTGAAAAAGGCGCTGACTTTGGCTGCCAGCTGCCACGTCATCAATGACATGAGACATCCGATTAAAATTAGGAGTCTAACACTCGGAGGAAAGGTCAATATATTAAGAAGTCAATGAAATTCCACCGTCACAGGGAGTTGATATGAAGAATGTAAGAATAACGATATTGACCCAGTTTTGTGAAGAAAAACCTATCTTCTGCACGTGAAAATGACACCAAATTGATAAAGATGAAAGATTGCTCTATTCTTGATTCTAAATAACACATTTCCTGCTTGGAGGATAGGAGATCAGACGATTATAAAATGTTTCACATGTCAATAAAACCAAGAGTGCAAAGGACCTACCAATATAAAGAAAATTATAATTATGAATCAAGAGCGGATAATCCTCATCTATAATCCAATGACTCATCTTTCAAGCTCAAAACTGGCTGGATGAATATCTCTGACTAACTTCCTTGTATCTGCATGTTAACCTTCCTTCCTGCAAAAGTTAAAACAAGTGGAGTAAAAGAGAGAAAGAGAGAGAGTGAAGGGTGTAGAGATGGGGGTGAGAGGAAAGATATTCAAGAACTAAGTTACGTACTTTCTCTTTCTTCTATCAAGTCCAGTGTTTCGCATATCGTTTTTTGCAAGACCAGATCCAGGGGGCATCCCATAGGGCATGGGAGAAACGGCTTGGGGTGGAGCTGTTGTCATGGAAATGGCTGGAGGTACAGGGGGCACAGATTGGGCTGGAAGTGGAGGTGCCGCTGAGGTAGGAGGAGCGGCAACAGGTTCAGGAAGAGGTCTTGGCAAAATGTGCTTCAGTCGATTGTTTCTGTAGTTTTTCCAGAAAAAGAATTGTTGCCTATGCACCAACTCCTACATGCTCCAAGAACGGAAGAGTCAGTGCTGAAATTATTCATGTATAGCTATACACTGGATTTTGCATAAAGAGAAATATCCTTGGAACAACAAAAGATGAATATTCATTACGACCCGCTAACTGAAAAAAGCTTCTTAGAACAGGTCAATTATTTGTACCCCGGATCATACAGCACAGAGAGACAAGCAGATTTTCAAACATCTAAGATGGATTCATTGCAGTGTTGGATGAAGAAGGAAGGAAAGGTGAATCAATTTCCCCCTTTGGAATCTTTTCTTTATCAATCCAGGATATTAAGCTACAAACCCTAACAGTAGTAAATATTTTCTGCAACTGAAAAGGTGCGATACTAAAAAGGGTTCAAAAGTTAGGGGATCTCAATAGATTTGAAAGGAGGATGAGATTGCAACCTGAAATTTTTATATGCCTAAAAGCTAGAGTTAAGAGGGGAACACATGAACACCTGAAACGCAGAAAAAGTTTACTAAACAAATATGAGAGAAAAACCTTGCTGTTAGGATGTGCCATTGCATTGCGGAAGTTTGCATTCTGGAGTAGTTCAAGGAAAAAAAGGCAATGTGGATACCTGAAATCATTCTAGATGATGAGCATGTAGATTAATGAGTTGGAAGAACAGCATAGTTAGTCCCCATCAAATTGGAAAAATCCTCATCATACGATGACTTTTTAAGAGATCAGCTTACATTATATATTTTATGTACTCTGGTCGTTGCCAGTACTGGAGGTATTTCAAGTAGCCAATAAATGCTTCATCTTCAAAATAGCGGTTCTGAGCTAAATCTACAGTTTAAAAATTCAGCAATCCAGTATCAGGCAATACACAAAACGGATAAAGACCAGAAGGTGAAAAATGACACCCAAGGCCTATAAATAGAAAAGACATGAACACAGTCAAGTACATAAAGGGAAATACTCAAGAAACAACTAACAACATGAATAGCTACAGAAGATTCATCTAATATTGTAAGCGGGAGCTTCATATGGGTAAAGATTATACCAAACAACCAGAACTACTGTCCGTTGACAAAATAATGTTTTCGGTAAAAGTAGAATGAGTATGACCCCAAGAAACATTTGGATCACCAGTTCTTGTCTTCCGAATCAATATTCATTTAGTTATCAACAACTAAACTTTCAAATAGAAATTACCAAGTAAACATTGGAATTTTGAACAAGAGGCACTTCAAAAAGTAATCCAGGATTCCGAACAAGACACAAGGTTGCACAATAGAACAGACTAAGAAAAATTAAAGAGGTCATAATATTCTTGGTGCAGTAAACATGAAGAAAGAACAAAACTCCAACATTTATCCTGAGCTTACAGTGAATGTATGTAGGATTAGCCAGGCATTGAACAAACTCCAACTCCAGCAAAAACCGTTGTCGCCCATCATCTGGGTCTTTATACACATTTTTTGGCCTGTACAATACAAAAATCCCAAAGGATAGAAGTATAGTGGAACCAATATTCGTTAGTAAAGCTGTTGTGAGCAAATGAGGAAGCACGTTGGAGCACAATTTCTTGCTTACAAAACAAGAATTTCAAAAAAAGGAACCAAAACCCTAAAACAGGATCGTGCTCAAAAGCTCCATTCACTACCAAAACGAGGCTAAAGCAATTAACACCCACGCACAACGCATTAAGCTACCTTTTTACCACAACCAAGTTGAAGGATTGAAGTGTATGATAATCGAATCAAAAAATTCAAAACAAGTAATGAAAATCAAGTAGAGGAATGTTTATAGGAACTTACGAGGATGAAGAATCAGGCGCATGATCTGTTTCAGTGGGAGGAGCCGCCATTGATTGAAACCTTTAATCACGAGAAAAGCTAATAATCTAAAAAATCAGCATAAAACATGAAAGGCAAAGGTCTTCATGATTGAAGAAATGCAAGACTCATAAAGAAATATGCTAACCACCAGAAAAAGTTTCTCTACGCCCAGGCCCGACCCGAACGGCCCCGAATGTCTGACACAAACTATCAACTTCTCATGAACAAAAGTCGACAATTGAAGTACTTCACCGCTCACACAAACTCCTAAAAAATCTCAAACCCGAAAAACGAATCAACGAACCATAAAATGAAGATCAATACGGTCACTGATTTTCCTCGTATAGATCTTTAAGTTCAGAACAAAAAATAGACAAGAAATAGACGTTGGAGACAAAGTTTACCTGGTGCAAGCTAAGAAGAGAAGATATAAGAAGAGCAATAAGCGATTGGGAAGGTGCAGGGAAGGCGGAAGAGAACCGGCGACGGAGAGAAAGAGAAGCACGGGAGAGTAAGGCTGTAGTCGTCGGCTCAGGGTGGAGGGACAGAGACCGTCAGATGAGCTCTTTAGTGTCACCCATTAATTAATAAAACGACGACGTTTACCCTTCATTTATTTAGCAATGTAAACGACGCCGTTTAAGCATTTTATTTAAAATATTTTTAGTTGTTTACAAATTAACGATAAAATTGAAAATATAGAGCACCACAGGTTAGAAAATTGAAAAGAAAAACAAAATAACATATAAGTAAATAAACTTTTTATTAAATTTGAAAATTAAAATTGCGAAGGTTAATGCTATATTATTAGGCTAACTAGTTTGAGATCGTGTTATTATAAAGTCCAAATTGGGTGTGCTCCAGAAGAGGGCCTTGGCAGGAGAATTGATGAGGGATGATTGTGAGAATTAGAAGGGTTTTGCTTTTCGTGTTGGTAATTGCAGTCTTATAGATTTAGAGCTTTGAGAGCTCTTAAAGGGCAGGTGTTGGCTTGGAATTCAATAGCAAGAAGAGTACGGATGTTAATGGGTCGAATTGGGCCTGGACTTCCCTTAATCCGGCCCGCCTTGCTCCGCCCCCTAGCCATGGTAACTTGTGACTTGGCGGGTTGGGATGAGTCAGACCACAGGTGTTAACTCGACCTGTCATTTATTTTTTAAATAAAAATTTTTTAAATTGATGTCGTTTTGAAAATACTAGCCTCCTTTCAGCCCATGGTTAACTCATGACTTGCCGAACGGACTATGACTACCTCGTGGCCTGCCCAACCAAAGGCTAAGAAAGTGTCAGATCGGGCGATTTTCACATTCTTATAAAAGGACAATTTTGGTGGTAGATAGTCCATTCGTAAATCCTTTACTACATTGCAACTAGACCTTAGTCTCTATTATCAAAATTTTGATCAAAAGATCTTGGGAGACCAAAATTGTCCAAACCTATCATGAAGGAAACTATGCTAGGATGGCCAGTTTTGCCTTAAAGTCTTCCACTAGGGTATTACAAATTGCTTTTAACCATGACATAACCAGACAATTTGATCAGTGTAAGAGAACGAGAACTAAACATCACGTCCTAACAAGACAGGACGTGATGTTCCAATTCTGAATTAGCAAAAGCATCCGTTTTGTTCGCTACAGATTCTCCAATGTTCCACCAAGAAACACAAATATAGATCCAGAATTCTTGTGTACAAAGACTAAAAGAGAATCCGACATCTGCATTTCTGCTAACCTCAACCCCTATGAATAGTTGCAACATTTTGTGGTAAAGAAGAATTTAGTACAAACATCCCACCGGAATTATCGTATAATCTTCGAATACTTGAAGATCGCCGCAATCTCAATATGACCACCACAAGGTGTCATTTGCTCAATCGATGGTTTTAGAAATTGTGGCTACTACTTTACAGAATATCTGTCTTTCAGTATGGTCTGTATCGCATTGGCCGCCTGAACCTTGGAATTCTTCTGCAAATGAAAATGAAAAGTTTTAACATTCTGACTATTGAAATATTTGAGCAATTATGCATGATAAACAAATGAAATTACTTAAAATAGTATTTCTAATAAATCATTCTGCAAATAGGAGCGTTGATATGTAACAAGTTACCGCAAACATTATTTAAATGTCGAAAACGTCTATGGAAAGATAATAAAGACAAAAATGGAATTGACAGAGATCAGCATTATCAAATTTAAAAAGAAAACATAAAGTATAAATATGTCCAGGCAAAAACAACCACTTGTGCACTATGAAATCCAAAAAAGCTTCCACGTAAACAAATTATGGGAGTCCAAGAGCATTTATTGCAATCTGACAAAATAATGTATCAATTCTTTCTAAAAGGAATCTACTGTAAATCGGAACAACGATAGTGATTGACAAGCTCTCTGTGCTCCGAAAGAATGGAAATAGCCAAGATCAAACACATAATATTAGATGCTGTTAAGATTTTCAGGAAAAACTTATCTTGTATTTAATATGCACGGATACATATATATGTATGACTTAACCAGCAAAAAAATAGGTATCAATCTGAATTAAACTATATCTAGAATTTCTAAGAATCTTATCCCATAAGATTGATCTTATCTAAATCTCTATTCTTCAACACTCCCCCTCAAGCTGAGGAATAGAAGTCTTCCATTCCCAGCTTGCATATAAGATCATGAAATCTTGAAGCATTTAGCCCTTTGGTTAGAGCATTTGCTAGTTGATGATCTGAAGGAACATAAGACATACACACTAGTCCTTCTTCCAACTTTTCTTTGATGAAATGTCTGTCAATCCCAATATGCTTTGCCCTGTCATGTTGTACAGGATTATGTCTTATGCTAATCGCAGACTTGCTGTCACAATAAAGCTTCATAGGACCTTCCCATTTGTTTTTTAAATCATCAAGAATGATCTTCAGTCATAATAGTTCACATATTCCCTATGCAATAGCCCTGAATTCAGATTCTGCTGATGATCTAGCCACTACGTTTTTTTTTTACTCCCCCATGTAACTAGATTGCCTCCGAGAAACATGTAGTAGCCTGTTGTTGATCTTCTGTCAACCAGAGATCCTGCATGGCCTACATCCGTGTAGATTTCTAAGGATAGTTTATGGCCCCTTTTAAAGAATATTCCCTTGCTTGGATGGTCTTTCAAGTAATGTAGGACTCGGGAAATACTTGAAGATGAGATTCTCTTGGGTCGTCCATAAATTGATTGATTACACTCACCGGATGTATTATATCTGGCCGAGTATGTGCTAAATATATTAGCTCGTCCACTAGTCGCTGATACATGTTCTTGTCCACTGCCAGTTCTCCCTTTGCTTCTCCAAGTTTGTAATTTGAATCCATTGGAGTAGACTTCGTTTTGCACCCAATTTTCCCAGATAAATCTGCAGCATATTTTGTTGAGAGATGAATATCCCTTGCTTTGAATATGCCACTTCAATATCGAGGAATTACTTTAGTTTTCCTAGTTCTTTTACCTCAAATTCCTTTAACAGTTTCAGCTTCAATTCCAACTTCTCTTTTTCATCATTTCCTGTCATTATAGTATCATCCATGTAGACCAAAATAATAGTCACCCCTCTTGTTTTTGAGTGTTTTATCAAAAGAGTACGATCCCCTTGACTCTGCTTATATCTTGATTCTTTCATTGCTTTTACAAACCTACCAAACCAGGTTCTTGGAGATTGTTTTATTCCACAACGAGCCTTTCTCAATTTACACACCTTGTTACTTGTATCTTCTGTAAATCCGAGTGGAACATTCATGTATATTTCTTCATTGAGATCTCCATGAAGAAAAGCATTCTTACCATCATACCGAAAAAGCTACCAATCAAAATGAGCTGCCAAGGACAGCAAGATCCTTACTGTGTTCATCTTTGCAACAGGGGCAAATGTCTCCTGACAATCCACTCCATAGGTTTGAGTCCTTTAGCTACCAACCTAGCTTTGTATCTCTCTAAGGAGCCATCGTCCTTGTATTTTAGTATGTAGATCCACTTACAGTCAACAATGTTCTTCCCTCTCGGTTTGTAAACAACCTCCCAAGTATGATTCTTCTCCAAAGCATTCATTTTTTCTCCCATAGCATCTCTCCATTCCTTTTTTGATAAGGCCTTAGAAACAGTGTTAGGAATAGCAATTGTATTTAAACTCACAATAAACCTTTTATGGGTAGGTGAGAGGTGTTTGAAGGAGATATAATGGGAAAGTAGATAAGCGATCGATGGGTTCATTCTCTAGTTCCTTTTCTAACAGCAATAGGAAGGTCTAGATCATCACTTGGAATAGTGGAATGTTTACCTGTTTGGATATTTGAGCATGGTTGAGGACTCACAGTGATCTCATTTCTAGGACTAGGAATTGATTCTTGAACTTGCTTCAGTGCTGGAATGTCTGGAGTTTGCTTCGGTGGAATGTCTTGAGTTTGCTCTGGTGTTGGAATGTCTTTTCTCCTTGAGTATACTTAAGGGAAACTTGGAAACTTGTGGGGGGTTTTGGCTAGGATGGGAGTTAACTCAGGAGGTTCTGTGTCTGGACTTGGCTTGAGTTCTATGATGCTGATAGAATTTGGATACGTTGAGTGGACAGGAGTTGGAGTACGAGTGAGGTCTAGGGTATTTATTGGTTCGAAGGAACTGCAAACCATCTTCCATTATACTATTCTCCCCCTGAAGATAGGACTTTGAGAAGAAGAATTTGCAATCTGAGAAAGTGACATTAGCTGAGATATAGGTGCTTCCTGTAGACGGATTGTAACACTTGTATCCCTTTTGAGTTGATGAGTATCCTAGAAACACACACTTAATGGCTCTAGGATCAAGCTTCCCCCGATTTTGGCTATGGACACGAACAAAAGCAGTACACCCAAATACCCTAGGAGTGAGTCCATTGGAAGTTCTAAAATGATGGTAAAAAGAGGAGCTCAACAAGACTCTTATTGTCTAGAACACGTGAGGGTGGTCTATTGATCATATAGGTGGCATTAAGAACTACTTCACCCCGGTAAGATTTAGGGACATTTCCCTGAAAAAGTAAGGCCCGAGTGGTATTAAGTAGGTGTCCATTTTTTCTTTCGGCAACTCCATTTTGTTGAGGCGTATTAACACAGGATGAGTCATGAATAATACCATGTGATTGGAAGTAAGGATATAAGACTTGGTTGAAATATTCTCTATCAGATTTTTGTTTAAGGAGAAATAGTCATGTAGCCCGAGTACAATCATCAATCAAAGATACAAACCAACAGGCTCTAGAAATATTGGGTATAGTGAATGGACCCCATATGTTAATATGAATCACATGAAAATGATGAGAAGCTCTTTTATTAGTAAAGGAAAAGATACACGAGTATGTTTTCCCAATTCGCAAGTTTCACAATGAAATTCAGAGATATCTAATCCTTGAAACAAGTGGGGAAACATAGTTTTTAGAACTCTAAATGATGGATGACCTAGACGGAGATGGTGCAACCAAATGGAATCTTTATTCTAAGAACTAAGGAACGATGAGGGTGTATCTATCTTAGCTTTTTGATATGGTTCAAGGTGATAGAGACCATTCCATTCCTTAGCAAGTCCAATCCTCTTCCCCTTGTCCTGGTCTTGAAAAACACAGTAAGAGGTAGAAAAAATGGCAACACAATTAAGGTCATTAGTAAGCCTTTGGATAGAGATTAGATTGGCTAATAATTTTGGCACATGCAGGGCATTGTTAGAGTGAGTGCAGAGCTCAATTTTATGTCTCCATAACTGGCAACAGTGGCTAATTCTCCATTGGCAACCATGATTTCCTATTATGTGGACTAGGGTTGTATGTGAGAAAAAACTGTCATATAGGGGTCACGTGATCTGGGGCCTTGGAGTCTATAATCCAAGGGCTATTGTAACACTTAATTTCTGAGGTGTCTGTATACAAAGACAATGTAGGTTTACCTAAGAGAGCAAAGGAACATGTACCTTTCGGCTATCCAAAGGAACTCAACAAACCTCTTAATTTCTCAATTTCTTCATTGCTAAGAGTCCCTGCTGCTAGAATGCCTGCTGCTGGATTTTTTTCATCTTCCTTTTGTTCAGCTGAATGTGCCCGTGGTCATGATTGACCTCCTCGATTTCCCCATTCACGACTTGGTGGCTTCCCATTCAATCTCTAGCAGGTCTCCTTCATGTGTCTCGGTTTTTTACGGTAACTGCACCATAGATTATCCTGATTTTCCTTCCAAAAGTTGCACTTTCCAGATTGCTTAGGCTGGGCTTGATCACTCCTTTCTTTGTCTTGTTTATCTGCCTTTATCACCATTGCTGACCCATCCATCTTCTAGGGCTCAAGCATCACATTTCTTCTGCTCTCCTCTGCTCTAATCAGGGAAACAACCTCTTCTAGTGAAGGTATGGGACTCCCTTCCAAGAATTTGAACCCTAAATTGATCAAATTCAGGGTTTAATACAACCAAGAAATCATAAATACGCTCTTTTTCTATGAAATTTTTCAGAAAAACATCTTCAGGACTTTTCATCTCAATGACCTGATAATGGTCAAGTTCTTGCCACAGAGTTTGCAGAGTATTAGCACATTCTGTCACTGACTTGTCTCCTTGCTTGGTGGCATCGGTTTTGATCTTAATTTCATAGATTTAAGCAACATTGCATGCCTTTGAATCCATACGTTGAACACAGTCCCAAATCTCCTTTGCAGTGGTTAAAAGCATGCACGTATCACTAATTGAAGGTTCCATGGAGTCCCACAACCATGACATGATCATAGAGTCCTCTTCTTCCCATGTTTCTGTTGCTAGATTCCCTGTTGCAGGTCCTGATCTTAGCAAGTGATCAAGCTGCCCTTTCCCTTTGAGATAGGTGTGAACAAGAAGTGACCTCTTGAGGTAATTCTTGCCATTGAGTCTATTGGAGGCACGAACATTCTGTAGTTCCCCAATTTTCTGGACAGAGACAGAGTCACTTGGGCTGGAAATAGCGGTTTGAGAAGTTCCAGAATTTGCCACGGTGAAAGGGAAAGATTGGGTAAAACAATAGTTATGGGGATTGAGAAATCTAACAAGAATGAGCAGCAATGAAGGCTGACTAAGGCAGCAATGAAGGCTGTAGCAAGAATAACAAAGAATACTTCCAAAAAACCTTAAGACTCTGATAGCATGTTAAGATTTCTAGGAAAAACTTATCTTGCATTCAAGACACACGGATACATATATATATACAACTTAACCAGCAGGAAAATAGGTATCAATTTGAACTAAACTATATCTAGAAGTCTATAGCAGAAATCCCTTGATTATAGGGATTTCTGTTTCTAATAATCTTATCCCATAAGTTTGATCTTATCTTCTCCCATAAGATTGATCTTATCTAAAACTCTGTTCTTCAACAGATGCAGATAGGCAAAGACAGAAAGTAGTGGAGGAAACATTAAAAGTACAACACGTGTCACATTTGACTAACAGACTAGTTCTTTCAATAACAACTACGTCTAGTGCTTTTCACATTCAAGATCTATTTATTGCATGAAGAAGTAAGTTCCTTACAATTACACTAAGCACATATGTAAGTTTCAAATGGGAATAAAGACTCCAAGTAATCATGCCATCTAAAACCTTCTTCCTTTCAACCAGATTCAATAGTTAGGTCTCTAAATGCCCCTATAACAAGCCTGGTAATTACCGAGCTCCCCCTCCCCCTCCTATTTTATTTAGCAAAGATCCACACAGCTATTATGACATTGCAAAAGCTACATGAGGCAAACAGGCTAAGTCCTAACCCGTAACCATATGAGGGAAAGAATGGAGCAGGCATAAATGGCCTTCGAGATCGGAAACCGAGATAAGGGTTGGGACGCCTTCCTCGAAACTGCTTCATTCCAGGAATGTTAGTTCGCTTAGCAGAGACCTGAAAGTATACCATTTCTTCCATCAAAATGATGCAAGTAAACTCATAAAGCAATTACCAGCAGAAATATCATTTCAACTACCTTTAATTGGCGGCCATGCAGCTCTGACTCATTTAACAACAGAGCATTTTGAACAGCATCGATCTCTAAAAACTCGACGTAAGCAAACCCTTTTGGTTGACCAAACTTGTCAGTCAAAATTGTCACTCTATTCACTGTTCCACAGGACTGAAAATGCTGCTGCACTTCTTCAGGAGTACAAGCATAATCCACCTAAAGTTGGAGACACAAAACATCATTCCTCTCTGTTATAGCAGCTTGTTCAAGTTGCCACAAATAATGAAACACAGAATCCACTATACGTTTACAAGTAAAATTCCAATAGTTCACACCACATATTGTATCAATATCAAAAGGTAAGACCAGAAAGGCACACTTCAAGGGCAAGTATACTCATTCGTTCCCCAACCAAACACTTAATTTTATAATCCCTAACTGGAATCAATTACTATAACCAACCTCTCCCGACACAAACACATAGAATATAATGGAGATAAAGTAAATTAAGAAAGGTCTGGTTAACCCTCACATTGCCAACATATATCGAGCGGGAATCAACCTCCTCCTTTTCAGCCTGAGAAGCAGAATTGCTTGAGGGTTCTACACATATACCAACATAAATTAAACACAAACCCATCAGTTCAATTCAAGCTGGCGAGAGCTTAAGCTCCAAGCATAAACAAACCATATTATCTACCCCAGATCACCAAAATACATCTTTTTCCCAACTCAATCACCATGTCAACAAAGACATAACAGATAAATAAGCTTTCTTGGTGGTATTGGCGATACCTTGAACAGCACCCATCTCCTTCTCAACCTTAGCATGCATTTCACGGAGAGCTCCAGCTTCTTCTTCGATTTCCTTCAATCTTTTCTTCATCTCCTCCAATTCCTATCCATTAAACCCAAAAGAAATAACTCAAATAGCCTTAAATACCGACAAAACAAATCCCCCAGCAAGAGAGAAAGAAAACCTTGGCGTTAGCTTCAGTCCGGTCGTCGTCTTCAGCTACGTCGGTGTCCATCTCCCCTTCGTCGGGGATTTCGCCGCCGTATACCTCGTGCTCTTCGTGATCCATACCCTTTGATTCTCTCCCCAGCGTTGTTTCGATTGAAAATACTTCGGGGTTTCGAGTTTTTCGGCTTCCTGTTCTTGTTGGCGTTCATATAATTCGGTCCGAGGAGATAGGGTTCCTTCGTAATTTTCAGAAACATGTTAGTTAATTAAAACGTTAGGTTCCGTTAAGACCTGACAGATACCGTTAAGTTCTTGGGCGTTAATGGTTTTTTCATATCCAAGTTTTGGGTAATGGTTCATACCTTCTATGTATAGGAGGAATGGGTTTGATTCCTACCAACACTAATATTTTTAAATTTTTTAATTAAATATAATTAAAATATAATTTATTAAAATATATTTAATTAAAATATAAAATATAATTAATTAAGATAATAAATAAAAAATAATTAATTAAAATAATTAATCAAGATAAAATCTAATTAATTAAAATATAATTATTAATTAATTAAAATATTGTAATTAATTAATTAAAATATTATTATTATTTAATTACATTACATTATATTTAATTAAAATATTATTATTAATTAATTACAATATAATTAATTAAATTATTACGATTACTTAATTAATTACATTATATTTAATTAAAATATTGTTAATTAAAATATTATTATTAATTAAAATATACTATTTATTAATTAAAATATTATTATTCTTTAATTAAATATAATGTGATTAATAATTAAATTAATCACATTATATTTAATTAAATTATTATTACTAATTAAAATATAACTATTCATTATTTAAATTATTAATTAATTAAAATATTATTATCCATTAATTAAAATATTGTAATTAATAATATAATTATTTAAAATATTATTATTATTTATTTAATTACATTATATTTAATCAAATATTATTATTAATTAAAATATAAATATTCATTACTTAAAATATTATAATTAATTAATTAATTAAAATATAATTCATTCACAAATTAAAATATTGTAATTAATTAAAATATAGTTTATTTTTTAATTAATTAATTACAATATTTTTTACAAACCAATCACTGTCGATGATAATGATAGTCATTCTTTCATCTTAACCAACCATCATAATTATAATGATTATATCCATTCCCAAACCTCCCTATATTCATTCTCATTCCTATTTCCATTACCTTCTATAAATCAAGCACTCCCTTAAATTCAAATTTCTAAGTACTAAGTACCTGTTTGGATAAGCTTATATTAGTAGAACTTTTGTCAGTAGAGCTTTTCTGAAAAAAGTTTTTTCTAAAAAACCCGTAGACTATTTGACTGTCAATTAAAAAAACAATTTTTTTGAAAGAACTTCGTATAGTAGAATTTAACAACATAAAAATAAAATGCACTTTTATAAATTTTAACTCTACTTTATTTTATAATAAAATTATTTTAGAAGAGAAAAGGAGTGCTCTTGTGCTTTTATCTATTTTGGATAGAGAAAGATCCAAAGCCAGTTAATTTTTACATTCTAAATTTAAATTGCTTATTATCACAAAAGCAAATATTGTTTTTCCTTTATCCATTTGTTCCCCTGGATTGCACACAGCCATACAGTAGAAAAAGGCTTGAAGAACAGAGGTAGCAGCATTTTACTGAGTTCCAACTTCCTACCAAAGCCTGAATATTTCAACTTATTAATTAACCATGAAACTCTACAACTTGGATGTGACTTGCCAAAGAATGCTCTTCATTTTTCTTACTGGGAGGATTATGTAATTGTAATTTCTGCTAGTATTACAATGGTTCCCATCCCAATTTACGTATTCACCAGTACTGTTGCAAGAACTTCCTGTAACTTTGCTGCCATTCAGTATCTTGGTTTCTGCAAAAGTAACCCTATTGTCAAAATTCAATGGCGGTCCTCCATAACCACAGCAAGCTGCCAATGGCTGTTTGAAACCTGAAAATCATTATTCATCAGAAAAATTAAAGAAGACAACATGAACTTTCTGAAGATCAGGGATAATTACCGTATGAAGCTCCATGTTTTCTTTAATCACATCTTCCTCCTGCGTCCACTCCCATCTGCTCATGCTGGACGCTTCCTTGTGTGGGCATGTTTCGCCCACTAAATTGGGCGACTATCGCCATTGGTTTTTGGGCGACTGTCGCCCTCGACCAGTGGCGATCTCGCCACTGTTTTCGTCGCCCATGGCGACGGAGGGTGACTGCCAGCCACTAGTGATGTTCAACGAGACAGAGCACACACCAACACATAGAATCAACCAGAATTCAAGCAAAAATGCAACACAATTATTCTAAAAATTCAGAACAATTCTAGGGCTAAAACATTTTTCAGAATCCATATTGAAAAACGCACAGAGCTTCTTGATTTTCAACCTCAACAATCAAACGCATACAACACCCAAATCACATTTATACGCAGCACAGCAAACGCAACCCAGAAAACATATACATTCACCAAAAACACAAATTTCCAGAAGACACACAAGCACAAAAGATGCAGGCAAGGAAAAGAAAGCTTTTTGTGTTGTATAAAGAAGTATCGCTGAATTAATCGACTAACGTTCAATGCATGGAAAGCAGCAAACTTTGGCCATTTTTTAAACCAACTGACTTGGTCGGTGTCAATTGGAAATATAATCAAACAATTGGCATGCAACAATTCATTTATTACAGACCTCAGTGTACATTAGTCAACCAACAAGCAAGAATTCTAGTGACTGCTTTCCAAGAATGAAAAGATGAAGCAAACGTCATTGGATAAGCAATATGATCGGTCGTAGGTAGAAAACTAGAAAAGCAATATGATCGGTCGTAGGTGATAAGCAGAAGATTATAGGACAACTAGAAAAATATCATCGGTCGTAGGTCGAAAGAATAGTCAGAGATACAACAATCTCCTCAAAATACAATCATATAGTACCGAATAAACGATTCACCCAGAAAATGAAACCAACAGATCGATAAATGGAAGCAACTAACATCAGAAAAAAATGAAACTAATAGATCGAGAAATGACAAAAGAGCAAAAGAAAACATGTACCTGAAACGAACTAAGTGAAGATGGGCTGTGTCCCTTGAGAAATCGGTGGTTACTTTTCTCATGTTAATATCGGTTTGCAAAAGAATTGCGGGAGATTTGCGATAAACGTATAAACTTCTTATATGTTATAAACATAATTGACAGGAAATTGTTTACCCGAAAAAAGAAAAAAAGACGGTTTTTTATAAGTTGTATTTTTAATTTTTAGAAAAGTTATTTTTATTTTAAAAATACTTTTGAATTATACGATCAAATAAAAAAAATAATTTTTCACCATCTAAAAACTCAACTAAATAAGTGCTAAATACATTTAGACATATTAATGGATCGGGCCGGGTCGGGCCGCCTGTGACACGGGAAAAAACCAAAACAACATCATTTCGATAAAAATGAGCAGACCACAAGCGGATCATGGTCGCCTCGTGACTTGATCAATTAGGGCCAAAAACGAATCAAGTTAGACTGGGATTGCCATTGCTGATTTACACTAAGACTTATGAGACTTTTTTTCATTTAAATTATCATATTATGAAAATTATTATATATTTTTGTGACATTGTTTAGATACTGCATATTTTACTATATCCTATAATTTTAAAATATCGAAATAAAAATTTTATACTACAATTTTTAAAAAGAATTAAATTTTTAATAAAATATAAAAAGTTTATTGTAAACAAATTTAATATATTTAATTCAATTTAAAAATTAAGTTAAAGAAACTCATTTATTTTGTATTGAAATTTATTAATAACATACAAGAAACTAAATCATAGGCCTAAATTGCATTTTGAAGCTCGAAGTTTACAACAAAATTCAACCTCTCAACAATTTCAAAACCATCGAAAACAAACTCAAAATGAATAGAAAATTTAATGGATTAATTTTTTACTTACGTAATATTAGTTTTATATTTTAAAAATAGAAAATAAGATTTACTGTCACTTAATTATATGCTACTTTTTAGTTGAAAAATAAAAAATAATGTCATGCCATTATTTAATTACAAACAGTTAGTTTTATTAAATTTTTTATTCTGCTTTTCAATGTTT
>JAOSBN010000006.1:39206438-39221109 GCA_027563595.1 Erythroxylum suave | reverse complement strand
AAAGGCCAGCATTCCCAGTGATATCAAGATGGGCAAAAACGGTTTGGAAAAATAAAGGCTTTGAAGAAGCAATCATTGTGTAGGAGAAATATCTTCTATTTACATTTTCCTCTAAGGGTCAAGCTCTCCAAGTAATAGAAAAGGGGCCATGGCACATAGCAAATTTCCCACTCTTCTTACAGCCATGGCAACTAGGTTTTTAGCCAGATAATAAGGTACGACGGCTAATACCTATGTGGGTAAATCTCTTTAACGTGCCTCTTGGATACTGGACTACAAACGGGCTGAGTATGATTGCTAGCTACCTAGGGAACCCACTATGTTTGGATGAGAATACTGTTAACCGTAAAAATTGGGATATGCTCGAGTATGCATTAATATGGATGTGTCAAATCTCCAAGAATCTATTTCTATTATGAGACTGATGATGGATGGTTCCCTTTGTGAAGATACTATACTAGCACAATACCAATGGAAACTCTCCTCTATTGCTCAAGGAAAACAGTGGAAGCCTACGGGAAAGACTTTCCTTAGGGGCGACTTTGAGGAACTTACGGGTATAGGAACATCAAACACTTCAACAAATACGGCTGAAGCTCTCAATCCTATGAGGATCCAAGAAGCAAATGAAGGAAAGCATGACTCTGTACAGGAAATGACCAGAGAGGAGCAATTAGTTACTAATGAGGGGTTAGGGCACACAAGTGATGTAGGGCAGGGAAAAGCCAACCCTTCTACACCTAAAAATTCTGGGATAGTTCACTTAACAAAAGATAAAGACAAGGCGCACCTAGATGCTGTGGAGGGAGAAGGAATTGAAAGTGTCTTGGAGCAAAACATAATTGACAATGTAACAGTAATAGGGGGTAAAACTGGATGTACTGAGGCTGTTTCTCAAGTTGAACCTATAGCAGCTATAGTAAATGAACATGACTCCGATAGGGGATGAGTTACACATGAAATTAAGGAAGCAGACCCTACCATAGGCAAATTCCTGGCGACTGCTAAAAAGAAATCTAACAGGAGCAAGAGGACAGGCTTCAAAACCAATCAGGTCTGATTTATGAAGTTCATTACATGGAATGTGCGGGGTATAAATTGCCCAAAAAAGCTTTTGGCTTTAAGGGATTTTGTCTGCAACACTAATCCATGGTTTTTTTGGCCCTTTTGGAGACCAAAATTAGGTATTAAAATCATAAATTTATGAATAAACTGGGCTCAAAATGAAAATTTATTTCCAATCATCAAGCTCATCAGTAAGGCAGAGTAATAATTGGGTATGACCCCTCCCTGGTGGCTTTATATGTATGTTCTACTGAGATCCAAGTTTTACATATGAAATGCACCCTACTTCAGTTGAATGTTGAGATATATATTTCCATTATCTATGGCTCCAACCATGCATTCCAACGGAGACAGTCATGGGACAGTCTAATTCAATTCCAAAACATGATAAATGGGCCATGGTTACTATCGGGTGACTTCAACTCTATCCTATACAGAAATGAAGCAAAGGATAACTTTCGGATGAGCAATTTTTCAACAGATTTCTTTGAGTGTGTGGAAAAACTGGGTATTTTCGACTTAAAATCCCTAGGGCACTTCTACACATGAAGTAATAAGCAGAAAGGAAGATGGGCCCTAAGGAAGAAATTAGACCGGACATTGGTCAACCAAGAATGGATAACACAATTCCCTCATAGTGTAACATCCTTCCTTGATCCCCTTTTTTTTGATCACTCTCCAATGCAGATTGCTAATCTTCCCCAACAGTAGACCAAAAGAGGTCCCTTCAAGTTTAACAACTTTTTGACTGAAGATGAGGGTTTTGATGAGGCAATTCACAAGGGTTTGGGGTATCCTACCGTAGGTACCTCTCAGTTTGTTGTATGCAGAAGTTGAAAACTATTAAAAGAGAAATGAAACTCTTAATGCAAAAGAGACCTAACACCACCCAGAAAGCAGTCACCCTTGCAAGAGAGGATTTGCAAAAGGTCCAACAACTTTTGGGAGAGGACCCAACAAATACAAATCTACGGTCAGCTGAGAAATCCCTCCTACTGTCTTACCTCACTAAAGCAAAGGACCATGACAGCCTGCTGGAACAAAGAGCAAAGGTAAATTGGCTTAAAGCAGGAGAGAGGTGTATAAAATTCTTTTTCTACTCAGTATTAGCTAGAAAGAATGTAAATCGGATATGCTCCCTAAAGTTAACATATGGAAGAGAAATCACAAACCAAGAGGATATGCTATAGGAGGCTGAGGGTTACTTCAGGAGATTCTATGGAACCTCTTGGACAGTAGCTAACCCAACCTCACTTGATACTATCATTCAGAGGAAACTCTCCCAGGAACAAGCAAATTCTCTTATTAAACCTATTGTGGATGCAGAGATAAGAGAAGTATTGTTTAAGATGGCACCAAACAAATCTCTTGGACCAGATGGATTTAATGGTTTTTCTACCAGAAGACTTGGCAAACTACAGGCCCTATGGTTCTAGCAGCAGTAAAGGAGTTCTTTAATAATGGGATCTTGCTAAAGGAGCTTAATAAAACCCACATTTGTCTGATCCCCAAAACTCCCTGTCCTTCTACACTGGATGAATACTGACCTATAGCTTGCACTAATGTCCTCTATAAAATTATCTTCAAAATCCTAGCTAATAGGATGAAATTGGTTCTGGATAGTGTGATTTCCAACAACCAAAGTGCATTCCTACAAGGAAGGAATATTGGTGACAATTACTCCATTATTCAAGAACTACTGAAATGATACCAACGGAAAAACAGTCCTCCTAACTGTATCCTAAAGATTGACTTCAAGAAAGCTTTTGACCATATAGAATGGGGTTTCTTGCTAAAGACTTTAGGTCTATTCGGGTTTCCAAAGTAGTATATCACATGGATTAAGGAATGTATCACCTCTCCAACCTACTCTGTACTAGTCAATAGTCATCCAACTAAATCCTTTAAAGGAGCAAGAGGGCTTACGCAAGGTGACCCCATTTCCCCTTACCTTTTCATCATCTGTATGGGGGTACTCAGTTTATTAATTTAACATAAGATAGGTAACAATAGGGAGTTTAAGTTCCGCTTAAAATGTAAAAGACTAGGACTCATTAATTTATCTTTTGCGGATGATCTTCTCCTACTCTCTTGAGCCCATGGTAAGGCTATTGAGCTGCTAATGCCATTATTGACTGAGTTTAGGGATATATCAGTTTTGGAGATAAACCTTATCAAAAGTCATTTTGTGCTAGCTAAAGGGGCTGATTTAATGGAGTACAGAATCTCACAACTCACGGGTATGCAGAGGACACCATCCCAATTACAATATTTGGGTCGTCCTATCACTACTAAGAGGATTCACTTTGCAGAATGTCATATTTTATTTGATAAAATTCAAAGCAGATTGGGCCTATGGACAAATATAATGCTTTCTATTGGAGGAAGGTTACAACTTATCAAATCAGTCTTTAACTCGCTTCATATTTACTGGTCATCTAATATTTCTTTGGCAAAAGGAGTCATTAAAGCTATTGAGAAAATTTTTAGAATGTTCTTATGGGGCAACGTGAACTCTGAAAGGCAATTTGCTAAAGTGAAGTGGAAGGAAGTGTGTAAGAGTAAAGAGGAAGGTGGTCTAGGTGTGATCCCCATTGCATCTTTTAATAGGGCAGTCCTAATCAAGAACTTATGGAATATTCTTACAGAGAAGAAGTCTCTATGGGTTCGTTGGGTGCATAGTTATATACTCAAAGGGAATAGTCTCTGGCATATACCCATCAGACCCTCATACTCTTGACATATAACTGAAGCTTAAACCACTGCTGGAACCTCTTGTGTCATGTAAAGTGGGGAATGGTAATAAGGCTTTCCTGTGGTATGACAATTGGACAGGAAGAGGTGCACTAATTACCAACCCTCAGGCAGTACAGATCTGGCATGGAGTCCCTACTAGGGCTAAAGTCAAAGAAATCATACAAGGAGGACAATGGAATATCTCTCCTACATTACACTTCCTGCCACCTAGCTACCAACCAAGTGACATAGGTGTAGACACATTTCACTGCCTCAATCAGCCTCCTAACACCTTTAGTATATCCAAGTTTAGGAAGCGGTATACCTAGGTTAACTTATGATAGGACTGGTTCCCAATTGTTTGGCACAAGTCTCTCAGGCCTAGTTCTTCTATTCTACTGTGGCTAGCAGTGTTGAATCGGTTAAGTACAACTAATATACTACACTTCTTGGTCCCTAACACAGAGTGTGTACTCTGTGAACTAGAACCTGAAACAAGGGGTCATTTGTTCTTTCATTGTCCCTTTTCCCAGCCTATTTGGGAGAGGGTAAAAGTTTCACATTTCATGTTTAATGCAGGTACTTCCTTTACTGAAGCCATGGGGTGGCTCTAGAGGAGATCCCACACTCCTAATAATACAGAGCATATTGGCATAATAGCTTTCGCCACCTCCGTCAAGGAGATCTGACGAGAGAGAAATTACAGGAGATTCTAGCACAAATCACGCACAAGAGAAGCAGTTATCAACTCTCTGATTTAAGGGATCAGAGAACAATGCCTATGTTCAGTAATGCCAGCATAAACTAACCTTAATATAGTATAACATGACAGGAAGGCAAGCGAATCTACAAACTACAGGCAAATGATGATGGGTCAAAAAACACACCTGTTTACCTCAGTACTCCCTGTGATTTGTTGATTGCAGGAAGGTAGACCCCATTGACATTTTATACGGTTGACAGTGTCTCTCCATTGTAGAAACAGTCTTCAACCTCATCAGAGACAAGACATCATTCATGAATTAGAAATTTGTATATATGGGGATTCCAGCCAGAGGAAAAGCAAACTAGTCTCGTACTTACCTCAAGAGAAAACAGTTCAAACCCCAGGGTCTTGTAAGGTTGTCAGAGGAGCAGAAAAGAGGCAGAACTATCCATAGGGGGCGACGCTTCAGAAGCCTAACACAGAGACGCTCAGATTAGTAATCACTCATGGAAAATTAAAAACCGATCGGTGAACGCAGGGATAACGCAAGAGGGAATAACCCTAATTCGGCAATTTCGCGACAAAGGAAGGGATGAATGCTAACGTTTTACTCAAAATAGATTTTAAGACTTATGTGAGAAGTAGAGGATGACACTGTCTTCACTTAATCAACTTTTAGTTTTCGACGTCGTTTTGAGCCTCGTTGAAGGAAGGCTGAACCCATTGGCATGTACTGATATAAGAGCCTCTCTCCTCATTATTCTTTAATATAGTTCTTTTACTTTTTCAAAAAAAAAAGATAACAAAAGCAATAAATAAAATAAAGTGACGATTGATTTCAAAAGTGATAAAAGTGAAGGAATGTATACATAAATTAAGTTAGTCCATTTGACGTATTGAAATGAACACGCTAAAATCATTGTACACATCCTTATATGCCTTAATTTATGAGTTAAGAAGATCTTCCGTCATTTCAAGTGAACAATTATTGAAATAGTTAAAAGCAATTTTCTATTAATTTTAACTTTTTTAAAAAACTTGGTCTAAATTAAATATTAGGATTTAAAAATATCCTAGTAGCAAATAACACATAGTAAAGTTATCTTTCTCATCTTTCATTGATAACTATAAGATAAGGTGTATACAAAGAAGAACTATTTTTCAAATTGTCTTTAATTGCTTCTTTCGTTTGCTCCATGAATCATTATAATTATCTTCTCATCACTATTAGTCAGACCAAGTATTCTCACTAAAGACTTTAGGATAGAAAATGACATTGAGAACAAATTTGACATATGATGCAATGCTTGATTAAAATATTATGCCTTTAATTAAAAATAGAACTTGCAATTGTTAGTAAATATATAAAACGAATTAGGTTGACTTTACACAATAGTTTAAGCTATTGTAGTGAAATGGTCGCTTAATATAGTATCAGAGTCTCTGTGAGCGAATGGTCGTTTGTTCAAATCTTACTACCCACCTAATTAATCCAACACAAGGTAGAATAAGTCTATGTAAGTTTTAAGTCCAAAGGGATTTCATTTGAGGAGGTATGTTAGTGAATATATAAAACCAATTAGATTGACCTCACATAATAACTTAAGTTATTGTAGTGAAATGGTCTCTTAATAACAATTTAGTACCCCAGCCAATGGGGACCCGCCAGCACTAAAAACTGAACGGTCCACAAACGGGTCTATATCTGCGTTTCCCGGCCCAAACTGTTCGACTCGAAAAATCTTAAAATCCGCCGCTCCCCCAGATAAGACACGCTAAGACCAAAACTACAATCGTTGGAGTCTCTTCGTCGTCAGCACTCTTCGTCAATGGCCACGGCTCAGCTTTCTGTCACCGTCCCTCTACCCAAATTCTGTACTCCTCAGCGATATTTGAGGAGGTGCAAGTTTTCTGTTTCGAATCCGACCAGAATTTTGCCCTTGAAAACTATTCGAGCTATGGGCGGTGACCCGTTGGGTGATTTTGGGGCCAGAGACCCTTTTCCTGCCGAGATAGAGAGCAACTTTGCAGAGAAGGTTATAGGGAATGTTGATACCGAGCATAGGATTCTTATCCCAACTGTCTCTGCTCTCTCACTTGCTCAACAACAATGTTCTCCTGTCTCACCTCTTGAGCCTCCTATGTCTAAGGAAGATGCTCAAAGCTTGTTAAAGAAGGTGAATTAGAGATGCCCATTTGCATTTTCTTATCAATTTTTGCGTTTTATGTTTCATAATTTGCAGACCAAAGACACTTAACTCTCTCAGGCTAGAATCTCATCGAGTTATAGATATTCTGAATTTGTTGATGATTGGGGAATTATGCTGCTCTAGATTAGCTGTTTTGTCTATATTCTGCTATAGGATCGCAGGGAAGGATTTGTAGTGATGGTCGATTGTTAGAAATTTTAATATTGACGAGCATTTTCACCATAAATTGGAGTTCTGGAGATCGCAAATGCAAGTGTTGTTTCTTGCTCTTTACAAGTACTGTTGTTTCAGAAGCTTTGACTTTGTAAAGACGGCAAATTTGTTCTCATAATATGCTAAATTTGCAGACTTTTTTATTCTCTTCTTCATTATATCCCTTTTACTGAGATGATGTATATAATTATTCACAATGTTATGATAGGGAATAAACGATTGACACAAAACTTTTATTCTTCAATCTTTCATACAAAACATTTCATCAATCGATTAGGTTATTGGGTGGAGACTCCTGGAAGAAGATGGGGGACTCAAGCTGCAATGCTTATGGAAGTTGAGAGACTTCAAATGTGGGGTTGAACTTGTCAATAGGATTTATAAGGTTGTTGAACCTTGTGGACACTTCCCAAATCTCCATCTAGAACAGCCGAATCAGGCTAGAGCTGAACTTTGGACTGCATCCATTGGTAAGCTTTTTGTCCACAGATATTGCACCTGGAATACCTTGTTTCTGTCTCTGTTTTGACCTCCCTTGAAGTCTGAATTCCATTGTTGTTTGATTTTGCAGGAGGTTTGAGCATGAATGATTTCATTGTAGCTGCCAAAATAGACGAGATCAAGACATCAGATCTGGCCCCTAGAAAAAGAATATGGGCATAGCTTACAATACTTGTATTGTATCATTTCTTGGAGAAACTCCAATGCCCTAATTGCTTGTAAACTGATGATTCGGAATGAAAATTGAGTACAGAAACTGAGACTTGCCACCTTTTCTTCAAAAGTCCATCTTCTTCTTCCCTGCTTGATTGCAACTTCATCATTCATAAGAGCATTATTAAGTTACATAGAGAGATCGAGAATATAACTCAGTAAGATTGTATGACTTAAAATTCTATTTCAATTTAATTAGTTCCAAATGCATAATTTATAATTTTTTTAATAATATAATTTTCACATTATTATTCTTCGAAATCCGTATCATAAATTGTATCACATATATTTTAAATAATTGAAAATAATATCTTTACTAGTTAAGAATAACGCTGTTAATTAATGCTATATATTATTGGACTTCTTTAGATTTCTTATGTATATTTTCAAAAATTAATTAATTAATTTTTTAAATTTCTGAATCTTTATGGAATAATTATTTTAAAAAAAATTTAAAGTTATAACACTTAAGAAATATATTTTATAAAAAAATCAAAAGGATCATAATTTTTATTATACAAATATTTTAAAAAATCAATGGCCTTTGAAAAATTAAAAAAAAAACTTAAAATGTACTACTAATGGTCGTACATGTACCACATCAACTAGTGCTGCCTTCAGTACAAACTATACCTATTCTAAATGAAGGGTTCAGATCTATTACAGCGTCTCTAACGTGGCAAGATCCAGGTTGTAAAGAACTATTGACCATGTGATTATCTAATTATCTCCTATAGCTATTCATCAGTTTCTGCTAAATTTCTAGAAACATTTCCGAGGCAGAAAAGAGAAGCAGAGAGTGTGTCCGACTCACGAAATGGTACTAACGACCACGCTTTTCCCAGGCCAAGGTTATGTCCTCCACGCGCAACGATTTAGCTTTAACAGTCTTCTCCCCACGTTGCTGATCTTTTTGCTTGTATGACAGGGCTTGTCGGACCTAGTCAGGTGTTTCAACGGGCAACTCAGGTTTGTTATGTTCTGGTGATGTTTGACGAAAGGCTTGTGTGCAGTGTGAGATTACCGATTAATGGAGAGTATCAGTGTCTTTGTTTTGACCATCCATTGCTGTTATCTCGTAGAATCGAAGCAGAAAATGGGCTGGTGCTGTCAGAGTGTCGGCGAAGTTGGAGCTCAAGCCTCCTCCATATCCACTGGTAAAGAAATGTTTTGTGGTCTAGTCAAAGTTTATGTCACAAAGGTTTGATTTTTAGTGTTCTTCTTTTCCCCTCTAATCTGTGCTTTGTGCGTGTATTGATTGATTTTGTGGGTTAGAATGCTTTAGAGCCACATATGAGCAAAGACACTATGGAGTATCACTGGGGTAAGCATCACAGAGCTTATGTAGACAACTTGAACAAGCAAATTGTGGGGACGGAGCTTGATGGTGTGCCTTTAGAGGATATCATAATTACTACTTACAACAAAGGCGACATGCTTCCAGCTTTCAACAACGCTGCGCAGGTATGGCTTTGCTTCCAAGTTTGTTAGACTCCTTTAATCTTGCAGCTTAGTTTTGTTCATTGGCTGATTTAGAATGAATGTGGTATTACCGTCGTACATTGCCCGTTTTAGGCATGGAACCATGAGTTTTTCTGGGAATCCATGAAACCAGGTGGTGGTGGAAAGCCAACAGGAGAGCTTCTGCAGTTGATTGAAAGGGATTTTGGGTCTTTTGATAAATTCGTGCAGGAGTTTAAGGCAGCAGCAGCTACGCAGTTTGGTTCTGGATGGGCTTGGCTAGTGTGTAAGTGATGTTTTTCTTCCCCTGACGAGACAGTTCACTTATTTTCATTACTTAAACGAATCAATCTCAATGGAAGTGACGGGTCTTTGTTATTTTGTTTTATGCAGACAAGGCAAATAGACTTGATGTTGCAAATGCTGTAAATCCTCGCCCATCAGAAGAGGACAAGAAGCTTGTAATAGTGAAGAGCCCCAATGCTGTCAATCCCCTTGTCTGGGATTATTCCGTTAGTTTTCTGACCATAGAGCTTATGTTTTGATCCTGTTTTGTTAACGACATGTGCTGTTACTGAAGTGATAGTGGAAAATCTGAACAAATGTTTATGCATGTCTAATACTGTCGTCCATTTCTTGCAGCCAATCCTCACAATTGATGTTTGGGAGGTGCTTACCAAACTCTCCTTTTCACATTTTCCCCTTACTTTGTGGTTGATAATTTAAATGAACTTTGTTCATTCGATAGGAAAATCTTAAGTGACTAACTATGTATTCTTGCTTGTTTGGCTTTGTCTCTACAGCATGCTTACTACCTTGACTTTCAGGTGAGATTCAGTTGGTAAAAAATTATTCCAAAGTAAACTTTTTACCAACCATCTGATGACACAATTTCCCATAGATTTTGTAGTTGACAGTCTATTGGTTTTCTCATGTAGAATCGAAGGCCAGATTACATATCTACCTTTATGGAGAGGCTTGTGTCATGGGATGCAGTCAGTGCCAGACTTGAAGTTGCAAAGGCTAAAGCAGCTGAGAGGGAGAGAGAAGATGAGAAGAGAAGAAAAGAAGAGGAGGTCAAAGTGACCGAACAGTAATGCTGCATGAATTTTGGTGGGTGATGAGGGGAGATTTTGTATCGAACGGTCTCTAGATTATTAAGTAGAATTAGGCTAAATATGCAGGAAAGTTAGTGTCTTTTCTTTGGAAATACTATGGGGTCATTCGCCGGACGCATAAGAGGAATGTTGTACCCATGACAAGTTGCTAAATCATACTGTACTCATCTGTAAACTTAGGCGAGGGACATATAAATCAATAATCGAATCAATGAAATAAACACCCGACCGGTCTGGCCGGTTTGATTGGATTAAGCACGAACTAGACTAATTTCTTATCCTGTTAATTGTGAATCGGATCAATTTTAATTTGGCCTTTGAATTGGCTAAGCTCCAACAGGCATAGAGATTCTCTCTTTCTCTTCGCTTGTGCTCCATATAGTGTCTGTACCGTCTTGGCTTCAAGATAGGACAGCTGGTTTTGATTCAGTTGGCGGTTGGTTTATGCGTGCTGGTCGGGGCAGTCTTGGTCGCAGCTAATGGTTCAGAGTTCCAGCGACAGGTTCTAGAACAAATTAGCTCCAAAGAATTGAAGTTGTAAAGGAGAGTGAGAGAAGTCATTGGGCAAATGGGCTTGTTTTCTTAGAACATCTTCTTGTTGGATTTTAACCGTAATTGAATCACGAGCACAATTGAAAAAATATTTTATAATTTCTAATCAGATTTCAATAATTATAAAACTTGGATAAAAATACTAATTGTAAAGTATGAATCATACTTGACTTGTGTTTCCGGTTGAAATTTTTGAACAAATTCTTTACCGTGTTAGTCACGAGTTATTCAATTATTCAGCCTTTAACAATATCTATCAAAGCAATTTCTAAACTTTTTAGAGGAAAAACAAGAAGTGCTAGCTTCTTTATCCTACTAAAATTAATAAAATTAAACATCTAATATTTGATATTTAAATTTTTTTCAAACTTTATACTTAAGTTCAATTTAATTAAATTGATTTTTCTTTAACAAACTGCTTTTTGATGTGTAACTCATTAGGTTCTTAATATATTAACAATGATTATAAATTCTAACTGTAATTAAATTAAAACTTCTTTTAATTTATCTTTAATTCTCCAATTAAACAATTTATAATCATAAATCAAGATTGACGTCTAGCGATATGTCATCATCATCATCACCCAGTCTGAAATCCCGCAATGAAGCGAGGTTTGGGGAGATACGATAATACGCAACTTTGTCCCTACACAGTAGAGAGGCTATTTCCGGTGGACCTACATGCGAACGAGACAACATATGAATGATGCAGGTGACAGAGAAAAGGTAAAACTAGCACCGAAAAAAATCTATGTAACTAAATTTTCAATAAATACATAAATAAATAGGGTTAAAAGAATAAAAACGTAAAAAAAGGCTAGGTAACTGTGACAAGAAGATTTTATAAAATAAATAGATAAATAAAAATGTGATAAAAGAACTAGATATATAATAAATAAATAAATAAATAGAATAAAGTAATAATAAATTAGTAAAATAGAATAATATCACTTACATAAAAGCTACCAAACTGTAATTAAGAGAAGAAAATTCAACACTCAAAATTAGTAAGAAAAAAGTAAAATAGATATACCTGACATGTTGCAAAATTTTTGTTTATACCTGATATGTTGCATAGCTTTTTTTTCATCACTTCTTGAGATGTATGTGTCATCCTTGAGTAGGGCTCTGCTAATGTGCTTTGTAACATTCCAAATTTATTGGTTATCCCCCCAAAGGGACAACTAATAGTTGATTTATCCTAATATATATATTTAGATATATATACACACCGTAATCACCAGATATAGTCCAAAAATGCTACCTTTGAGACGTTAAATTGACCACATATTACCATATTCAATACAAAAGTATGAAGCACAATTTTTTGCAACCAAACCAAATATATGCAAGACCAAACTTTTATCACATACCGCATGAGCTTCAAATCTACCTAGTAAGCCATAAAATTCAAACAGAAAGGGATTGAAAAATCAGATCAACAGCAAAAGCAAGAAAACAGCCGCTAACATGGACTCTAACTACAAAAAAGCTGAAGAAACCACTACCTTTTGTTCGGAGGTTTTTCAACCCAACAAAACAACAATCTAATCATAAATATAGTAAAAGAGAACCGCGATCTATCATAACTGTATCAGTGAAAAAAAAATACAGAATATCCAAAGAGCAACACATACAAAAATTTGATTCTAAGAATCCCCCAAATCAAAAAACCCGAAATAAGGTAAATTTTTCAACCAGGAAAACAGAAAAGAACTTGTCTATAGTACAGACTTGAAAGATCTTTAGATCAGTTCTAGAACACAGAAATAAAAAACCAAGAGCCGCCATTCTTAATCATCAATATACAAACCAATACACAATCTCTTAAATAAAATAAGAAAAAATCAAATACCCACTAGCATTTAAGATCTCCACCAAAAATGACTGGACCTAGAAGCATAAAAAAAATGGGCAATCTAGAGAGACCCAATTCAATATTGAATTGGTATTTGAGGTAGGATCTAGCTGAAAACGACTTGTTGTAGCTACCAAGGCGTGAAAAGTCAAAGTGAAGGAGTCCAATGGGGGGAAACTTGTAAAAGATCTACAAACATCAGATTTGAGAGTAACTAATCATGTCACTTGCAATAACACAGACAAAGAATAACAAAGTATAACAAAAGATTGAACCCATAAAGACTTGAATTTTTAGAGACTACCCTCATCATGTGTAGAAAAGATAAAGATGAGAATCGATGAAAGAATACGTAAAGCAAAAGATCAGATTCACGAAAACCCCAATGGAGCCCTTAAAGCCACAATGGCACCGTCATAATGTTTCTCAAAAAGAGTAAAAACAAAGATGAAAATCAATAAAAGAAAACAGAAAAGAAAAGATTGAAGTTCATAGTTTATATCCATGATTTTCAGCAACAAATCGATCTTAGCAAGCAAATCCATACCTCTTCCGCTTCGTTCAATGCCCTAATGGACAACACAAATCCTGACAATAGCAGCTAGTGACAAAACAACGTCAAAAAGCCCAGAAGGTCCTAGTCCTGCTGGGTCTTCTGGGCTTCATATGCATACCGATGATCCTAATCAAGCATTCAAAGAACTCTTATGCAGAAAGAATTCCAAGAAAACCCAAATCATAATTTACAGAAAGCAACAAATTTTAGAAGTGTAAAAAAGACGGAGGCTTTACCGTGAACGAGGTTGAAGAGACTGCCATTTGGTTGGTAATGATAGATAATTAACCTTTCACCCTTCGCGGGAAAATAAGCCATCATGGGCACCAAATTCGGGTGTCTTAAGCTACCAACCGCGTCCATAGGCACTTCAAAAGCCTCACTACCTGTGGCCTCAGTAGTTTTGCTCACGGCAAGTCCGACGATATGTCATGACTATTCAAATATTAAAAATGTCAAAATGATTTGAATTAATATGATCATGTATGATTTTGATGTATAATTTAATCCTTTCGTTATTTAATATTTAAATTAGACAAAGCGATGTAGTATCTACTCTTTTAGTCCAATCACGTTCATTCCACACTAATTAGTAAGTGATTTATAATTAAAGTTTGAAAAAGACCTTTTTCAAATGTTTACTCTGGTAAGAGAATTTCATAAATCACTACTAATCGATAACAGTGGAATATTCTCTCTAATTATTTTAGAGTGTCGAATCTTTTATTCACTTACTTAATTATCTCTATATAGTTCATATTCCATAAAGTATTACTGATTGAATTATCCTAATACAATTTATAAATAACATTAAAACATAGTAATTCCTACGTAAGATACCTTAGTAATCTTAAGTCCAAGGATCAATTACATAATCATATATGAGAAAATTCACAAACATATAAGTAATATTTTATTTAAAATTTTCTCAGTCTTATTCTATAATAATCACTCACACATTAATTTAAATATCTTTATACTTTAATTTATAAAACCAATTATTCTCTTCATAAAAAAGAAATATATTACACGCTAGTTTTATCATTTCAATAATATCTTGTTTTGATGAAATTGCATTTATGAATAGGAATATTATATAAATATAAATTAGATATCACAATTATGATCTTGTTATAATTTTAATTACATAATAATTATTTCAAAAATTTTATTTTCACTGTTAAAAAGTATCAAGTATGATTAACTTAATATAAAAGAAGAAAAAATGTATTTTCATTAATAAATAATAATTTCATGTATCATATTGCATCTAAATGATTTACCGAAAGTCATAAGGTAACACCTGTCATATAAATGGCCTTGTTTTTTATAAACTGAGAGCAGAACCAAATTGCCAGCAGCTCTGTCGCAGGGGACCCAAAAAAACAAAAAAGATAGAGATGAACAACGGATGGGCCGATCTTCCCAAGGAACTGTTGTCCATCATTGGTCATCGACTCGACTCTCGCATAGACGTGTTTC
>JAOSBN010000006.1:39179472-39196844 GCA_027563595.1 Erythroxylum suave | reverse complement strand
TAAGTATTGATGCATCACACCCCTTTCTCATCATTATTTACACAATGAAATCGTTAGTTAACCAGCAACTTCATATACCAGTAAGCTCTTATGGTTAATTCATCAACTTAAAAGTTCTGCAATAATGAAGGAGAACATGTTTTACTGAAGAGAGCATATTCTTAGTGTTTGTTATTGCTAATACACCAGAATATTAGCTCATGCATCTTAACAATTACCACCTACTTTTTTAATGGTTAAAAAAATTAACTAGAGGGTACATGCTTGAACCTTGAAATAAGTTCATACAAAGCTTGCTTACCAACCAAATCATCATCCATGCTTCTTGTTGCTGCATGGATATGTTTAATGATTTTAAGTGAACTTAAAGGGATTATCATCTTAAAAACTGTTGATTAATTGTTCTGAGATGATCAATAATAACCAGAGATATGTAAGCATACATTGACGAAGCAATCATGGAACTGCAAGCGTAAAAGAGCCGCCACAATTGAAGGATCCCTGAAGAAACGTGCACTGACAATACCAGCTACTATGGCTTCAACATCAACGAACCCACATTTGCCTCTGTAAAACCCGACCTGAAGCTCTCCTGACAAAGTCCCTGCCAGGTTTCCAACAACTACACCAAGAACTAACATAATCGGAATCTTTGCCTCGACCATCATTTTGCTTTGTCATCTATTTATGACTCTAAAAACATTGATTGAAAAGAAGAAAATGGAAAGAGGAAAGGACGAGAGAAGCTTGTTTTTTGGGGCTGGACAAGAGCCAACTACAACTTTCTTTACAAAAATGACGAGGATGAGTAGGAACCAGAAAATGTTAAATTAAACTGTGTTTTACTATGGCCTTTCTTAAATATAGGCTGGCGAGTCTTGAACATGCATCAAGTATTTCCTAGTATTCTTCGGTGCTCTTGTTGCTGCTCTTGGAAGCATTTTAACGTTTGTTAATCCTTATTTCGGTGCTCATCACAGGAACAGACGGTAAGAGTTAATTAAAAGCCGTTTAGTTCTTTTTTAATTTCTTATTTTTTTAAACTAAATTTAAACACAAGAACTGAAAACTAAAAAGGACCTAGGCTACTCGTGTCACTAGTCTTGGTATATCCATGCATTGCATGATACTGACAAAGTGAGTCAAATCACTTTCAGAGGAAGGCTCAAAGTTTTCATGATTGTTAACTTCCTCCTTAAACTAAAATTTCTAGCTTCATCTAATTCTACTGCTGAAATAGAAGAGGGCATTTCTGTAACAGTTTTACAAGATTGAGACACACCATTGGATTTGCAGTCTATAGACATCTGGATTGAACTTGCCATACAGGTATAAGACAGAAAATATATGTTCTTTGGCGGAAGTCTTATACCCAATGCAAATCCTTGGCCAAAAATTATCCTATAATTCTACCAACTTCTGTTTCAGGAGTTCACTGTACAAAATTCATAAATTAAAAGGCTGAGGAAAGGAAACTGAAGTTAAAATATCGCGACCAACAATGGAAGTCCCCCATAACTTGTGGACGCTGGTATTTCGGTTGCTAAAGATACTATAGTTGAACTCAAATGACATTACTGTTTGTGGCCTTGGCATAACGATATAGATCATAAGCTGAGCTCCGATTAGAAGCAGCAGTGACTGCAGAATTCGGTGGAACCAAAAAACCATCTACTGACGGTGATGCTTCATGCAAGCCAGACACAGGTTGCCTGATGAAGCCCTGCCTGATCGATCTTTCATTGAAGGGAGTGTTTTCAATCTCGGTCCATCCATATGACTGAGCATGGTTTACAACCCTTTGACCATCCCTATCAATCAATGTCTCCCTGTGAACACCAGGAATTGAACCTGCAGATGAAACATCATAAACACCTTGTAGCCCAACTCCATTGGCATACACGGGGCCCCCTGTCATCGTTCCAAGAACATTTTCAGACAAATAGCCTGTGTCAGACGCATTTGGTACACTAGTGGCATAAGAATAACTGTTGACATGACCAGAGAATCCACCATCCAGTAAGTTAGTTCGCAGTGAACCATTATACAAGTCCTCCACATGAACAGCAGCCCTTTGCTCGTGCAACCCAACAACTGGAGAGATCATGGTCGACCGTTTTTCTGAAAATCGTGGACGCTTTGTTTCTTGATTCATCAAATTCCTTGACAACTCACTCTCCTCTGCTTTTCTTTTCTGCATTTTCCAATCATCTATTTGTTTAGTGAGGTCACTAATATCTTTCTCCAACTTCATTGCCTTTAACTCTACTTCTGGGATAACCTCTGCAACATCCATCTTGCGATCTTTGAGGAACTTTATTACGGATTTAAGAGCAGACAAATGCTTTTCATTTACTTCTTTCTGTGAAAGGTCATCATGAGACTGCAACATTAGCATAACTAGTAGTCATAAGTTGCAGAAAAAATATAGACAAATTAATCCATACCAGCAAGAACAGTGAATGATTAACTTCTTTTCTTTTTCTCTTCAACCATTCCTCCTTATCCCGTAAGAATGACGTCAAAAGTTTCTTAGGTGGAAACTTGTCATCAATTCCCAAAATACTAGCTATATCAACAGCTTCAATTTTCATTCCACTCTTCATCCTTCCCTCAATGATGTCTGTAAAATCAGAAGCTCATTGAATAAGGTAATCCAAGACTCTGCCCAATGTCGCACATTTCATTTGACAATGCAATCAATTTCAAGAAAAAAAAAATATAAAATGCTCGGAACTTCTTGTACGGAGGCTATGTTGATGGACTTTGAGGTTTTTCAAGCCTTTTGGTAGCCACTAATTTCAGAAAGGCAACATTTGTAGAAATTTGATATAGTAGCAAAAAGCAAAGGAGACTGAAAGAGAAGCTTAGTAATGTTGTGTATGCAGACTGTTGACTCACAAAATTCTTTTAACATAGGCAGATCTGTGCTCTATACAGAGATTGTACAGCAGTAACAATTAATCATGCATAGCCTCTGTTTAGAGACTGATTTTCTGGAAATTTGAAACCATTAAAGAAACCACATTTAATGATGTTTGACCGCTCCACACATGAGATATCAAACTGTGCAGTCATCAAAAGCCAAATTTATCACTTTAGGAGTAAACTTCATGGATCGATATATATTGACAAGAAAAAATTCAGACACGTGCAATCAGACAATAGTCTCCACAACAAACTCAGTGCTGAGCAGACAGATGCAAACTAATAGACATATATAAACAAAAATTACAAACTCAATGGCCAACAGGCACGCGCAAAATGATATCAAAACACATAAACAAAAATCCTCATTGAATATGTTAAAAAAGGAAGACGCAGTGTTAAAATTGAAACAAATGTCAAATGACGAGTGATTGAATAACTTTTTTTTTGGTAAATAAGTGATTGAATAACTTATCGCAGCCACTAATTACTTTTCCCAGCGTTAACCCAATGATTGAGCTGTTGAGAATGAATATGGCATGAAGAATGATAATCATAAATAGCTCAAAGCTGTGAGAGACAATCATTGTTTATCATAATTAATGGGATATAATAATATCTCTCCATCAACATTTGACGGACGAGGAGAATGTTACTGTTTCCTATCCACTTGCCTATAAAACAGTTCGTAGAATTTTTATGTATTATTTTAGTAGAATATGTACAATAATATAATATGCATGAAATATGTCAAAAGCCTCTGAACCATATGCAAAAACGTATATGATGCAAATATAACTATAGCAGTGTGTATATAGTCTAGCCATTGAAGTGTCAAGTTGCTGATACTCAACAACATTGATAAGCTCAAACTCCTCTCAAGTTGATACAATAATGACTAAGATTTCTAGACATCCAGAAGAAAAACAAATGTGAGCAAGAAGAACAAAGAGTAGCCTAGGCACTCCACTCCATGATGCACGAAGAATTGGCGCACAAGACAAGAACCAAATACCATGAGGAGGTTAACAACTAGATAGCTAAAGTTAACATACAAAACTCTCTCCAGGAACTTTCTAGCCTCCTGATCCAGAGCCATATTTTGATTTCCTCCAAGATGTTATTTTTTGATTCTCCATATTCTCACACAACTCGAGATGCCTGAATTCTGATTCACTTCAGCATAAAATTGGCAAAAAAAATCAATAAAGACAACAGAAGCTATATATATAATAGGAGAATTTCACCAAATTAGGATTATATAACAGAATTAAGGACGTTAAACTGAACAATGAACCCAAAAAAAGATAATGAAACCACTATAAATATTAAAAAAGAACACCTAGATGTAAAGACAATAACTTCAAACTCAGAATTGTGTGCAAAAACTCAGAATTGCGTGCAAGACGGCAAATTTATCAGCATTAGCAAAAACTCACCTGAAATCCTCGAAACAAGAGCCCGAGACCTGCGAAGAGCCGGTGCAATCTCCCTTGAATTACAAGACACAACCAAATCCCAAACATCATCATTCTTAAAACCATTCGGAATCCCATATCCACTAACAAGAAGAAGCAAACCTCTGGCGTCAATTTCTGTCGCTCTACTCAAACCACCCTCAGCAACAAGCCTCTTTTTCCAACCAATCGCAGCCTGCTCAGCCTCATGGCTCACAGCACCCTCCACTTTAACTTCACCGTCAATCAAAAGCAAAAATTCCAACACCAAAACACAAGCTTCTCTTCCCGTAACCATAGGAGAGTCTTTATTGGTATAGGCTTTGCTTCCTTGCAGGAAGAACCTACCAATACAGTCCAACACTAGTTTCGCCGGATTCGGCGAGCGTTTAAGTGCCAAAGGGACTTCTTCACGAAGCTTAGGAACATTAGACAAATGGGCAGTGATGTATCTCCGAAGCCCTCTTCCCAACATGGTCTCGCAGAGAACCAAAAGCTCCGATTTTTCCGGATTACTCGTCGCTGGGATGTCTGTTTCGGTCGGATTTTCGGTCTCCAACAATGCCTCAGCTTGAGGTTGTTCTTTTCTCTGTTCTTCGTCATTACTGGGCCGGAAAGCGAGGTTCTTGGAACGAGCTTCAATAGCGGTCGCAATGAAATCGAGGTGCTTCTGCAATTCATCGAATTTGCTCTTGAACGCGTTAATAGCAGCGGAGAGATTGGCCAGTCCATCAATTGATTCCAAAAGCTTACTGGGGTCGTTCCCATGATGTTGAGGCTGAGATTGAACGATAATTGGGAGGTCGTGTGGTTCGGTTATGACGACTGGTTGTGGACCCGAATGCTGGGTCGGTGAGAGAGGTTCGGGTTTAACGGAGGAAAAGGAGATGTGGTTGTTGTTGTTGGGCATAAGAGGGTTGTCCATGGCGGCGACTGGCGGAGTCTACGGCACTGTTTTACCGGAGAGAAGCCCTAATTTGAACGAAATTTTAGCCGGACGACAGGTGTTTGTGAAGTACGACGCGTATGCGGTTTGGCTCGCGTGAAGTACGAGACTTGATGGAGAGTGCCAAGAACGGATTTTGAGAATTAAATATGGAATATTAAGATTTATTAGGGTATATGTTATATTGTGACCTGTTTTTAATAAATATTCAAAATTATTGCATAATTTTAAAATAATGACAATACAAATAAAAATAATCATTAAATTCATAATAGTCTATGACAGGGGTGATAATTGGTCCATACTTAGATATTTTCAATTAGGCTTAGATCGAGCTACTTAGGCCCAGATCGATCCGAGAATTAAATCTTCCAAACAAAACGATGTTATATTATATTTTTAATTTTTAAAAAATTTATAAGATTGACTCATCGTCATCCTTGAGTATATCAATTTAAAATACAATATTAAAAATATATTTACTCTTATAAATTATATAATAAAAGTTTTATAAGGATATAAAATTTAGACAGCTAAAGTAATTATGTTATTATATAATAAGATATTTTGTGAAATTTATTTGGACTTGGTTTATCAAAGAAAATCCAAGAAAATTAATTTACAAAATTTGTTTACATTGAAAAGTAAATCCAACATATAAAAATATAATTTGATAAAAATCAATTATATTATATATTATATTGTTATAATTTAATTTTTTATAGCAATAAAAGTTGCTTCTCACCAGAAAGTCACAAGCTCGAATTACAAAATCAACATCTTTGTAAAAAACACAATAGTTTGTTTTTGTTCTTCCTTCATTAATTATTAAACCTTAAGTACGAACATCTCTCTCAAAGATGATTTTAAGAGACAGTTAGTTCACATAGGAGAATGATAATAGGAACAGGAATGAATATTATCATTATAATTATGATGGTTAGTTAAAAGGAATGAATAATTACTATTACTATTAACTATGGTTAGTTTGTAAAAAATATTAAGAAATAAAAATTTATTATATTTTAATTAATTAATTATATTAGTTCAATTAATTATATTTTAATTAATCAATTACAAGTTCGTATATTGTCTCATTTGCATGTGGGTTCATCGGAAACAACCTCTCTATTAAGTAGGGGTAAGGCTGCGTACTATCGGACCTCTCTAGATCCTGTTTCATTGCGAAATTTCGGACTGGATGATGATGATGATGAATTAAAATATTTTAATTAATGAATAAATTATATTTTAATTAATTTTTAATTACTTAATTATACTTTAATTAATTATAATGTAATTAATTAATTAATACTTATATTTTAATTAATTATATTGTAATTAATTATACTTTAATTAATTGTATTAAAAATAATTTTTCAAAAAGAGTCACTACTAAGAAAAAAGTTTCATTCTTCTACTAAATAGAAAGTACAGAAGACTCCTCAAAAAATAAAATATCAAACTATTACCCTATAATGATAATCAATAATCAACTATTTACTTTTTATTCCTTACCGCACCCTTGGAACTTAAAAGAGCTAATAGCTAGGTGGTCTCTCGAGGACTCCAATTCAATCGTCTACAAAAGTTTTAGATTTGAAAACACTTCTTAAAAACTCGGAACTTACGGCCATTCGGGGCTTTATCGTGAAAAAACTCCGACAGAACAGAATTATATACATGGCATAATTCTCCTTGTTTATGGAATGTTCCCTCGATAATCCTTTATTATAAATATAATATTGTAGCAGCTCTTGTGAGAGCAAGGGGACCAGCACATTACGATTCCCTAAATGCCTCTTTTATTTTCTCATTAAAAGCTTATCTTGGTATCAGAGCTTGGCTAACAGCTCTTCTACTAGTTCTTCATCAGCATCCAAGAGGGAGGTCACTCCTATGACCATCTGATCATCCTCAGCAGCACCCATTACCAATACCCTCTCATTTGTTCTCCCACTCAAATTGGAAAGTGTTAATTACTTGCTCTGGAAAGCTCAAGTACTACCTGCTCTAATTGGGCATCGCCTTCTTGGGTTTGTCAATGGTTCAAACACTACACCACCAATTGTAAATCCAGGGGAACCCAGCGAAACCTATATGTTTTGGTTGAAATAAGATCAAATACTACTTTCTTGGCTCCTCGCGTCAATGTCTGAAGCAGCACTTGGTAATGTTGTTGGTTGCATGACGTCACGTGAAGTCTGGACTGCTCTTGAGCAACTTTATGCCACACACACCCGCCAAAAGGTTCTAAAATTAAAGATATTGTTGCAAAACATGAAGAAAGGTGTTTCTTATATCACTGGTTATGTTGCTAAGATGAAGTCCATCTCCGATCAATTGGCAGCCACTGGCTCTCCACTCTCTCAGGTAGATTTAATTATGGCGATACTTGCTAGAGTTGGATCTGAATATGATCCAATAGTTGTGAACATTCCATCCAGATCTGATCTACCTTCATCACAAGAGGTATAAGCCTCTTTGGTTAATCATGAGTTACGACTAGAACGTTTAACTGCTGCAACTACCGTTGATTTATCTCATCTCACTGTAAACGTTGCTGCACTCAATGTTCGTCCATCTTTACCTACTTTCTCACAAAGAGAAGGCAATACTCGTGGCGGTTATAGAGGTCGTGGTCGTGGAAGGAATCAGAGGCTTGTTGTCAAGTTTGTCATCGTCCTAGCCCCTCAGCTATTAAATGTTTGTTTTTTTGGTTTGATCCACATTACCAAGGCCTTGCACCATTCAACCCATCCTTTCCCACCCCTCCTAGACCACCTTAACCTTTTTTCCCTACTTATTCCTGTCCTCCACACTATCACATGCCTCTCTCCAAGTCGTCATCACCTTCTCGTCCCCCTATCTTCAGTGCCATGATAGCTACTCCCTAATCGGTCCAGAACCCCGAATGGTATTTTGATTCAAGAGCTTCTAATCACTCTACTGGTTCCACTTCCAATCTTCAGGTCACTCACCCTTATTTTGGTGATGAACAGCTTACCATGGGAAATGGTCACGGTATTCCCATTACTCGCACATATTGTGTTCAGTTTCCCTGTTCCCCTCACTCTTTATCTCTTTCTCACGTTCTTTATGCTCCTCAATTGCATTCTTATCTCCGTTTCTCAGCTTACACGAGATACTGACTGTGTTATTGAATTTCATTCTAATGCTTTTGTGAAGGACAAGATCACGGGGAAAGTTCTTCAGCAGGGTTCCTTTAAAAAATGGCCTTTATCACCTATCTCTTTCTCAATCCTCATCGGCTTCTCCTAATGTTCTTTCCACTACTTTTTCCTCCTCTTTATGACATTGTCGTCTTGGACATCCAACCATTGCCATTATGCAAACATTATCTAGAATTTGTAATACGATTTTTGTTACTGAGAGTTACACTTTCTATTCTGCATGTCAATATGGTAAAATGCATATGCTACCTACATCTTTGTCTACTCACAACGCATCTGTTCCCCTCCAACCCCTTCATACTGATCTCTAGGGACCCTCCTAAGTGCCTACACCTGAAGGCTACCAATATTATATCTCCATTTTAGATGACTACCCTCACTTACTTTGGATTTTCCCCTTACATTACAAGTCTCAAGCTATTTCTATATTCTCTATCTTTAAGGCTCGAGTTGAGGGCATTTGGTATCAATTATCATCACCAAAATGGTCGAATTTGAATGCAAACATTGACATCTTACTGAAACAAGCCTCACCCTCCTTGCAAAAGCCTCTTTTCCGTTATCTTTTTGGTGATATGCCTTTGATACTGTTGTATATCTTATCAACCGCATGCCTACCCCCATTCACAATAATTGTTCTCCTACCAGTTATTATTTCATCATCTTTTTAATTACTCATTTCTTCGAGTTTTTGGTTGCTCATGTTATCCTCTTCTCTGTCCTTATAATAAAAATAAGTTTTTCTTTCATACCACTAAATGCTTGTTTCTTGGTTATAGTTCCCATCATAAAGGATACTGATGCTTTTCCCCTACTGATCATGTTTATATCACTCCTCATGCTCAGTTTGATGAATCCGAGTTTCCATACACTCCCTCTTTCCTTTCTTCTCCTCCTATATTCTATGTTGCTTCATCTCCTTCACCTTTTCCTCTTAGTCATCTATCTTCATTTATAACTTCCACTCCTCAAGCGGTCATACCAGAGAACTCTATGGCAAACTCTTCCATCATCTTTGCTTTCACACCACAAGTCAAGAGCTCCACTCATTACTCAGTCATGCTTCGATGGGGCCCCTCCTCCTTCTATCCTTGGCCCGTCACCCCTTAATACCTACCCAATGCAAACTAGAGCCAAATTTGGCATCCATAAGCCCAAACTTTACTCCGCTCACCTTAATCCACCTACCTCTGAACCCAAAACAATTGATGAAGCCCTTGCTAATTCTTACTGGAAACAAGCAATGAATGAAGTGTTTTAAGCCCTTCAACAAAATTCCACTTGGACCTTAGTTCCTCCTCATCCCAACCAAAAATTCATCGGCTCTAAATGGGTTTTGTTTAGATCAAATATCATGCTGATGGCACCATAGCTCATTATAAAGCTCGTTTAGTAACAAAAAGATTTATCTAAACACCTGATATCGATTTAACTGAAACCTATAGCCCTGTTATTAAGCCTAGTATAATCCGTATTGATAGAAGACCCAAGAATAAATTGATGGGTTTCAGATGACTTGGGCCTATATGCTAACCCTATCCCATCTGCTTCAGCATTAGCTCATTGTGTATTTTATGTTTGTCCTTTTATGTCTTTTTGTCTTGTTTGTCTTATTCTTGTTTTGTCCTTTATTTCTTTAGTCACACCTGTATTGTACAGCTCATAATCCGGCAGTTAATATTTGCCTTGATTCTAGGAAAGACAACCAATAGGAGAAGAGTTAGAATAGTGTTTATATTACACTGTACATACCTTACTGAATTGAATGAAATCATTCCCGAACCCTATTCCTTTTTTGCACTATTTTACATGGTATCAGAGCCTTCTCTCTGATTCCTCTACCCTACCCTAACCTGCTATGTCAAACACTACAGACAACAGTAGCACCAGTGCCACCAACTTACCTACCAATGAATATGAGCCTTACTCAGTTACCCATACTGAAAATCTTGGTGCTGTGCTTGTCACTACACCATTCAACGGGAACAACTACATTACGTGGAGCAAATCCATGACTATCGCCTTATGTGCAAAGGATAAGTTGTCCTTCATCGATGGAACCTGCACCCTGCCTGCAGAAGATGCAATCCTGTTAGCAAAGTGGAAGAGAGCAGACAGCATGGTAAAATCATGGATTCTCAATGCTATGATTAAAGAACTAGGTGATGCATTTTTATCTTTTGCTACTGTTAGGGAACTCTGGGTAGAACTACAGGAGAGGTTTGGTCAAGCTAATGGGCCATTAATATACCAAATAGAGAGGGAAATAAGTTCACTTAAACAAAGTACTCTAATTGTTTCTGCCTACTACACTAAGCTAAAGAAGTTGTGGGATGATTTAACAAGCCTAAGCCCTATTCCTATGTGTACTTGTGATGCTTCAAGAGCTATTGTTGCAAAAGAAAATGCTCATAGGCTAGTATAATTTCTAATGGGACTTAATGATGAGTTTGAGCATGTTGTTAATCAAATCATGTTAATGGAGCCTTTACCTACGGTGAACAAAGCTTTCTATATGCTGCAAACTGTGGAAAGGCAGAGGGTGGTAAATGCTGCTGGTGATAATACTCCTAACATGGCAGTGCTAGCTAAACAATCCAGTAATTAGTCCAGTAATTCGAAGAAGAGTGCAAGGAACAACAGTTCTAGTAAAGGGTCCTATCTCAAGAAAGAAGACAAGTACTGTAAAAAATGTAAGAAAAATGGGCATACCTTGGATACTTGCTTCAAGATACATGGAGTTCCTAATTGGTACAAAGAGCTTGCAGCACAAAGAGAAAAAGGCAAAGCAAACATGGCTTAAATAGCAGACGGCTCTACAGAGTCAACACAAGAGCAGAATGAGGAAAAGTCGTGGAATGCACACATACCCCCTAGTCTTGCTAATTTCATACAACAAGAGATAGGTAAAGCTATCAAGGGTAAGGCTGCAGGGGAGGTAAATTATTCAGGGTATCAAAACTATGCAGGTAATGTCAACCACTCTCTGAACACAGCATTCAATCATTCAAATTCTTGGCTTATCGATTCTGGTGCTTCCACACACATGATAGCAGAACTTAGTCAATGCACTAAATACATGATTAATGATGCATATGATGTTGTAACCCTACTTGATGGAACTAAGCAAGAAGTTGCTCACGTTGGTCAATCCTGTATAGGGGACAAAATTTTACTCAAAGAAATTCTGCATGTGCCCAATTTTTTCAAGAATCTATTGTCTGTCAATAAACTCACTACTCAAAATGAGGTTGTTGCAATCTTTATCTCTAACAAGTTATTTTTGCAGGACCTTCGGACTAGTGATGTTATAGCTATTGTCAAGGCAGTGAATGGGTTGTATGAGCTAAACACAGAATCTCTCCTAACCTCAGACACTCCAAAAGGTCCGTCTTTAGAGTTTTACAAGGCTGTGAATTTTGCTTTTAATGTTTCAGTTCCCTTTGACTTATGGCATTCTAGACTAGGGCATGTATCCAAGGAAAAATTGCAGCACATTAATGTGATAAACATTTCTGTTCCAACTAAATATGAATGTCAAATTTGTCCTTTGGCTAAACAGCACAGAAAACCCTTTCCTAAGCATCAGATACACACAACTAGACCTTTTGAAATCATTCATATGGATTTATGGGGGCCTTATAATGTCTCTACTATGGGTGGTTCTCATTATTTCCTTATAATTGTCGATGATTACTCTAGAGCTACTTGGACTTTCATACTAAAACACAAACATCAAACACCACAAACCATTGTGCAATTCCTTATAAGCATTGAGAGACAATTCGATACTAAAGTGTTAAAAGTGCAAACTGATAATGGGAGGGAGTTTATCAATCAGGAATGTACCAAATTCTTTACAGAAATGGGCATTCAACATCAAAAAAGTGCACCCTACACACCACAACAAAATGGCGTGGTAGAAATTAAACACAAACACCTACTTCAAATCACTAGAGCCCTTCTTTTCAATGCTAAATTGCCTAGAGGATATTGGGGAGAGGCCCTATTAATAACTACATACCTCATTAACTGAATCCCAACCAAAGTCCTAGGGTGGGTAAGTCCTTTTGAGAAGTTGCACAATAGGAAACCTACCTATCACCACCTAAAAGTCTTTGGTTGTCTTTGTTTTGCTCGAGACAAGACCCCAAACAGAACCAAACTAGATCCTAGATCAAAAAGGTGCGTTTTCCTTGGGTATATGCCAGACTACAAGGCTTATAGAGTTATGGACTTGAATACTAAAGCTGTCTTCATGTCAAGGGATATTCTGTTTTATGAAAATAACTTCCCATTTGCAGCAAAACACAGAAGCAGCACACAAACCCTAGAGCCTCTATTCACAAGTTCTCTAACAAACACAGACATTGTCTATCCTTCACCTACACCTACCATGCATACTACAGAACCTACAGATCCACATGTCCATTTTTCACCACAAAGTCCTCCCACAACCGATTATGCCTTACCTACCCTCCCACAGGATCAAAACATCCACCCCACTGTTCCCACACAAAAAAAAAGTATCAGACAACACATAGCTCCGAAATACCTTCAAGATTATGTCCTTCAATCCACAGCTCAACAGTCCATTCACAACCCTGATAATGTTGTAGCCTTACAAGTCTGTAGTCCTGCAGAAACAAATGAAGAAGGATTAAGGGTGATCAACATTGCACACAGCAGTGACTACAACAATTTTATTGGTAATGTTTCTCAACTCTTTGAACCTTTATCCTATGATGGATAACTTTCCGCCTTGGAAAAAAATGGTACTTGGAAGCTTACTGACCTACCTAAAGGAAAGAGGGCCATAGCCTCCAAATGGGTTTATAAAGTGAAACACAATCCAGATGGTACATTGGATAAATTGAAATCAAGACTTGTTGCAAAGGGCTTTAATCAAAGAGAAGGGGCTGATTATTCAGAAGTTTTCTCTCCAGTGGCAAAGGTGGTAACTATCAGGTTGTTCTTGGCCATTGCAGCATCTAAGCAATGGCCAATCCACCAATGTGATATTAATGATGCTTTTCTACATAGCTACCTAGAAGAGGAACTATACATGCTACCCCCACAAGGCTACACTCGAGCAAAACCAGGGCAAGTATGCAGGCTTATCAAATCCATCTATGGTTTAAAGCAGGCGGGTAGTCAATGGAATAAAGATTTATCTTCAAAATTACACTCACTGGGATTTACTAAATCAAAAGCAGACCACTGCCTCTACACCAAGGGTAAAGGAGATGAGTTCATGGCAGTAATTGTCTACGTGGATGACATATTAATAACTGGTGCTAATGAAACACTTATGCAATTAGTGAAGAAAGCTCTAAATGCAGAATTCACACTCAAAGATTTGGGATATGCAAAGTTTTTTTTGGGAATTGAAATAGCAAGGTCAGAGGATGGAATGTTACTTACACAAGGGAAGTACATAATGGATATTCTGCAGGAGACCAATTTGCTGGACTGTACACCATGTGCGACACTCATTGTTCCTGGAACAAAGTTAAGTATTGAAGAAGGTGAGTTACTCAAGACACCAGAAATGTATCGAAGATTAGTTGGTCGATTACAATATCTAGGCTTCACTAGACCAGATATTACATACGTGACCCAACAGCTCAGTCAATTCATGACCAACCCTAGACAGACACACTGGGAAGCAGCCAAACACGTACTGAAATACCTCAAAAGAACACAGAATCTAGGGATTTTTTATGTGAAAAATGAAAGCCCTCACCTTGTCGCATATTCCGACTCCGATTGGGGGAGTTGCGTCTTCTCTAGGTGATCGTTAACCGATTTCTGTGTGTTCCTCGGGGACTCTCCGATCTCCTGGAAAACTAAAAAGCAAACAACTGTGAGTCGCTCCTCAGCAGAGTCGGAGTACAGAAGCCTAGCCACTACCACTTGTGAAATAAAATGGTTTTAGCAATTACTTCACGCCTTTCAGATTGAGGTTGAAACACCCATACCTTTATATTGTGACAACCAAGCTGCAATCTACATCTCCAAAAACCCTGTCTTCCACGAGAGAATGAAGCACCTCGAGATTGATCTCCATCTGGTTTGTGACTGCGTCAATCTAGGGTTCCTTGAGTTACTACACGTGAGCACTAAAAACCAGCTCGCGGACTTGTTTACTAAAGCTCTCTGCGCACGAGTGTTCTTAGGTCTCCTTAACAAGTTCGGAGTCTTTGGTCTTAGACCGAACCTCCGACTTGAAGGGGGGGTGATAGAAGACCCAAGAATAAATTGATGGGTTTCGGATGACTTAGGCCTATACACTAACCCTATCCCATCTACTTCAGCATTAGCTCATTGTGTATTTTATATTTGTCCTTTTATGTCTTTTTGTCTTGTTTGTCTTATTCTTGTTTTGTCCTTTATTTCTTTAGCCACACCTGTATTGTACAGCTCACAATCCGGCACTTAATATTTGCCTTGATTCTAGGAAAGACAACCAATAGGAGAAGAGTTAGAATAGTATTTATATTACACTGTACATACCTTACTGAATTGAATGAAATCATTCCCGAACCCTATTCCTTTTTTGCACTATTTTACACGTATAATCCTTACTCTAGCTGTGACCCACAATTGGCTTATATACCAAATGGAAGTCTCCAATGCCTTTTTACATGGAAACCTCCCTGAGATAGTTTATATGGCCTAGCCTGATGGCTTTGTTGATCCACAACATCCTCACTTCGTCTGCGTCTTCATCGTGCCATCTATGGTCTTCACCAAACTCCACGAGTTTGGTTTCAGTGCCTCACAACAACTCTCCTTCATTGGGGGTTTCAACAATCTCACTCCGATTCCTCTCTATTCTTTTATAAGAATGGCTGTACACTTCTCTTTTCTCTTGTAAATGTTGACGATATAATCGTCACGGGTAACCACAACTCCACTATTCAACAACTCTTTCATTTCCTTTCATCTAAAATTTCTCTTAAACTTCTGGGTTCCCTCATTACTTTATGGGCATTCAAGTTACCCACACCTTTAATGGCTTGCACCTTTCTCAAACAAAATACTTACATGATATTCTTTCTCGTACTGATATGCTACATGCTAAGCCTCTATCCACTCCGACTACCTCGTTTGCCAAATTAAGTAGTCCTGACAGTTCTCCCTTTGATAACCTGACTCTCTATCGTAGCACCATTGGTGCTCTGCAATACCTCACTTTCATTTACTCTGAAATCTCATATATGGTCAATCAACTTAGTCAATGTCTCCAACAACCAACTAAGTTTCACTGGTATGCTTACAAACACCTGCTACTCTATCTTAAAGGTATTGCCTCCCATGGCCTCTTCATTCGACCAGTTCATCACTTTCGTTTGACTGCCTTCTTGGATTTAGACTGAGGGAGCGATCCAAATGACAAGAGATCCATTAGTGGTTTTTGTGTCTATCTTAGTGGTAATTTAATTTCTTGGTCCTCTCAAAAACAACAAGTGGTAGCTTAGTCGAGTACCGAGCTTTAGCTCATGCTATTGCTGAAGTTGCATGGATAATGTCATTGGAGCTACAACTTTAACTAATAATCCTTTTTTTTAACAAGGAAAAGATTAAAAAAAACAGACACAAAGAAAATAAAACACTACTAGCATAGTGTTCAACGATACAATTCTCCTTGCATTTCACTAACTAGAAAATCCTAAGTGACCCTCAGCGGCTCCCAAAGAATATGCAGTCCTGAGCTGGATAGCCAAGCGAGCGATGCCAAACTGTCTGCACATTGGTTCCCTTCTCGATAGATATGTTTCCATTACACCTCCCATTCTCGATGGATTGACGCACGTATACCTGCGAGCAAAGAATTTTCCTTAGAGAGGACTAAATGGGAAGATGAAGACAGAATGTTAATAACCTCTAAGGAATCCACTTCATCGAGCACTCGTCTATAACCAAGCTCCTAAGCTAAGGTGAGGCCTAAATGGACACCCCAGAGTTCTGTAGTCACTGCCGAACCCTCACCAATATTCTGTTGAAAGCCACCACACCATTGGCCCTGGCTGTTTCGAAATAATCCTCCAGTGGTTGCCTGATTGGGACCTGGTTTAAGCGCGCCGTCTGTATTTAATTTGACCCATCCCTCTGGTGATTTTGTCCACCCAACGAAACTACCCAAAGGGATGCCCTGATTCCTAAATACTCGATTTTCCATAGTGCTGGCCCGTTCGACCCAACTAGCGTATTCCAGGACAATCCTAGATCTTATCTCTAGCCAGACAAACCCATCCTCAAAGAGACTTTTGTTACGCCATTGCCAAAAAAACCAACACGCAATGCCATAAATAGTAGACCACGGTATCTAACTTAGTGGAACCTGTGTCGTTAAGTTAGACTGCATTCACATCTCCTCTGCTTGTTGAAAAAAGTCTGCATCTATCACTGCAGTTGGAAATTGTTTCCAAAAGGATTTCACTCTGGGGCAATCCCTTATGGCATGTAATATGGACTCTTCTTGTCCACATACTTAACAGATACTATCTACTGAGATGTGTCGGACCACTCATTGGTGGTTAGTCTGGAGTTTTCTCTTAGCCAAAAACCAAAGAAAAGATCGAATTTTCTGAGGCCCGTCCAATTTCCAGATTAAGTCCCAGTATTTGGGGGACGCTTCTAAGGAGTTATCTTCAATAAGATCTGGGCAGACGCCACTGTGAAGCCTCCATGGGACGTAGGTCCCCTGTTGGATCCCCTTTTTTTTAGGATTTTATATATTTATTTTTATTTTCTTCATTTTATTAAATTATCAAGCATGAAAATAAATTAGAATTTATGAATTAAAATTTTTGGAGTCTAATATGGTATATTTTGAATTTT
>JAOSBN010000006.1:39155965-39179372 GCA_027563595.1 Erythroxylum suave | reverse complement strand
TTGATAAGGAAGGGTAAATTGGTAAAAACACAAAAAGTTGTATTAAATGAATAAGACAAAGAAGAGAAGAATCGTGTCTAGAAGAGTCGTGAATAGCCTAGAGGAGAGAAGAAGAAAACGAAGCAAGGAGAAGGAAGAAGAAAAGAGCAAAGAAAAAGATAGAAGGAAGAGTTTCAGCTAGGTTTTTCTAGTGAGGTAAACCTTATTACTCTTTAGTTTTGATAGAAGAAAGAAATAGAAAGAAGTAGGTTTCATGTGAAGAAAATGTTTAAGGAAGAGGAGAAAAACTAGGTTTTTTATATGATGAAGATGAGGAAAGAAAGAAGAAGAATAAGAGGTTGATGTTAGTTGTTAGTTTATTCTAGCTAGATAAAATCAAGAAGAGATTAAGTGTAAGCTTATTCATGGATAGCTAGGTTTAAGAAAAGCTTTATGTGTGGGTGATTAAATGAAATATGTTTGTTCTTAGGGAATCAAGCATATCGACGTCAAGAGCAAGGAGAAGAGCAAACTTGACTCTTGGAAATATCAAGTTAAATAGGTGGGTAATATGTTTATAGTTTGTGATAATAAGCTAAAGTTTGTGTTTATGTATGATGAATATAATTGTTTTATTCATTGTGTATTATGTTGCATTGTGAAAATTCTATGACTTTGTGTGAATGAAAAATAGAAGATTTATGAAACATGAAAGCATGAATATAATGTGGAATGTATGATCATAGAAAAACCTGTTATGTGGGCAAGAGAGAAATTTGTTTCGTTTGTCTCGTGCACGATGACCTATAGCCTTCTCCCGGCTGCCCGCTTGTGGCTACGAGATCCTGAGAAATCGGACTCGTTTCGTTTCACGGTGTAAACTTCGATTTCGCCATTTCGTTCCACAGAACTCTCCAGCCATTATGTGTGCATTGTATTTTTGGACATGTTAAGTTATGATGTATTTTGAGTGATATGCTTCATGATAACTTTCAGCAAATATGTTTTTGTGGTGATGTGTTGAATTATGAATATTCATATATGTTGATTGTTGTGTATGGTTTCATATATGTTGTGTATGGTTTTACATATATGTTGAGTATGGTTCATTATCACCGGCTATAATTATATTAGCCACTGAGCTTTCCGGCTACCCCAAAATTTTCTACTCCTCAGGTGAAGAATCAGCAGATCATAAGTGAGCCTTGCAAAGTTTTGGCATATCTCCAAGAATTTCAGACTTTTTGTAACTAAGTTAGTGTGAATCTTTTTTGGATGATCTTAGAAGCATGTCAGCATAAACATTGATGTATGTATTTTGTAATCATGATAATGTTATGGCATTGTGAAATGAAATATGAAAATGTGTATAAATTTTGTTGTTGCAAATTGACAGTGGAAATGGACAATGAAAGTTGACAGTAAATGCAGAAAATTTTCCGATATATGTATGTATGGTTATATATGCAGAATTTTTCTTCTTATATTTTCTGTTAAATTGGTCGTGTGCTGGATGTTGGGAGATATTTGGATGGACTTGTTTGTAGTAAATTGTGTATCAAAGGAGTTTGGTATGTAGGAAATTGAATATTGGTTCAGGTCCTTTGAAATTTGTATGAGAACCGTATGTGAATTGATGAGTGAAAACAAAGAATAGGGTAAAATGTGATCTGAAATTTTAAGGAATAAACTGCATTGATCTAGGTAAAATTAGGCTAAGTGGTCTACATAAAAGTTGTAGATTATTCTTTTAGCTTTCTAACGGTATAAAGATTGAAATTTTTAGTCTTCAAACGCAAAAGTTATGACCCTTATAAGATAGTAGTATTGGTGTAAAATTTTACATAATTTGTGTATAATTTGACTGAAATGGTAACCTTTACTTTGATGATTAAACTGTATCGATACAGGCTGCATTAGACAAAATTGTCTTCATAAAAGTTGTAGGTCTTGTTCTTAGCTTTCCAACAATATATAGTTTGTAATTTTTGGACTTCTGGATTGAAAGTTATGTTGTTTAGAAGTAAATATGTCTGTTTGGGGGAAGTCGAGATTGTGACAAAGTGCGATCGTGATAGTCCCGAATTTTCATCCAATCGCGATCACGACAGAGCGCGATCATAATAGGGTCAGAAAAATCGCGATCGTAATAGAGCACGATCGCGACAAATGCCAAGTTCGTTAAATTCGCAATCGCGACAGCAACGATCCCAGTTGTCCAAAAGTCGCGATCGTAACACAGTACGATCATGACGCTCATTCTTTCTCTGCTTCCCTCTCACGCCCGTAACATGCTATTAATTTTTTTAAAACACCCAAACTTTTTATTATTTGTTCATTTTTGCTATGGAAAATTTTGCATTAAATTGTTGGGTATTATTTTTACTTTTCCTATGAATTTTATTTAGTTAATATAGTTATTATCTATTTCTTTTATTTGATATTATCCATTAATTATTTTATTAATAGTTAATTGTTTTTATTAAATCATTTTGTTTTTAAATAATTTAATCATATGTCTAAAATCATTTTATGATCCCATCACAAATTTTCCCTGTCTAGACTCTAATAAAATTTAAATGTTATAATTTATTTTATTGCAATGTTCCCAACTATATTTATTATTATTACAAATAAACTCCCACTGTAGTCGCCATAAAATCCGTATAGGGACTCAGGGCCAACATCCCCACACCACACTATCTTCGCGTCTGCTTACTACATTGGGACTGGACTCCGCAATAGCCATACAAGCTGTGGAAGGAAGGAAGTGTTGGAATGGTTGCCATTGCCAGATACCTGTGTCGTTGGTATAATCTAAAATTGTAGCAAAAAGCTCTCTATCTGGAATCGGAGTTGTTGCCATCCAAAATAGTGGGCTCCAGTCCGTTAACCAATTATCCAGCCAAAATAAAATACGTTGCCCATTACCCAACTTCCAATTTAATCCTTGGCGTACAAAATGCCACATAACTGAAATCCTCCTCCAAGGTATAGAAGCTCCTGGCCTGTTTAACGTGATTAGGATGTGGTGGTCATCGAGCCTATATTTTGCCCTTAGGATCTGGACCCAAAAATCATTAGGCTTAGTAATCAATTATCATCCTAGCTTTGTGAGTAACGCATCATTGGATGAACAAATATGTTTAATGCCGAGGCCTCCTGCCTTTTTTGGTTGACACACTGCGTCCCAGCTGACTAGATACAGTTTTCGTTGAACATCCGCTAATCCCCATATAAAATTCCTCATTAATTTCTCCAGTTCATCGAATAGTTACCGTGGGAGTCTTACTGTCTGCATCTTGTAGATTGACAATGATGCCATTACAAACTGAGTTAGCTTTACTCGCCCTGCTAGAGACAAAACTCGAGCTTACTAGCTCGTTAATTTCTGATAGGCCTTGTCAAGAATGTACTGATATGTATTTCTCTTAGTGTGCTCGTAAATTAACGGAACTCCTAAATATTTGCCAAGATTTGTGGTACAGGGAATATGAAGGGTTGACTAAGCTAATTCGTTTTGGCTCGAGGGACGTTCTTGGAGAATTTTTTTTGATTTTCTACTTATTAACCTTTTGACCTGACGCCTGACAAAAGGAGTTCGAAGTGCGTGCAATTACTTGTTTGCTTCGGCAAACAGGATGAGATCATTGGCAAAGAAAAGGTGGGAGATTGGAGGCCCTGTAGGACTCATTTTAAGAGGTTTCTAATGTCCTTGTGCCACCTCGTGTGAGATAAAGTGACCTAATCGTTCCATGCATAACACAAAAAGATAGGAAGAGAGCGAGTCGCCTTGCCGTATACCATTTGAAGGAGTAAAGGGATCAGACAGGGTGCTTTGCCTTGCCACGCAACTTGCAATGATACCATTGTGACACATTTCATAATGACGCTTAGTAAGTTAGCCAGGATCCCAATTTCCATTAAAGTATCTTGAATAAAGTCCTATCGGAGACGGTCATACGCTTTTTTCAAATCTACTTTAATAGCAAAATACCCGGTCTTCCCCTTCTTTTTCCTCGTCAAATGAATAATCTCTTATGCTATGATGATATTATTTGTAATATGCTAGCCAGGTATAAAACTGCATTGATTGACGGCAAGGTAGAAATAGATGTGCACTTTGCAAAGGAGAAAGTCGCGGAGACCTCTCAATACGCTACATTCCAACTGAAGAACAAACTGCCGACATCTTTACAAAACCTTTATTAGTAACACAATTTGCTTATCTTAAGACTAAGCTTGCTGTAGGAGACCAGCTACGCTTGAGTAGGGGTGATAAAAACACTATTGAAAAAAATCTTTAATAGAATTATATACGTGGCATATTTCTCTTTATTTCTAGAATGCTCCCTCAACAAACCTTTATTATAAATATAATACTGCAACTGCTCTTGTGAGAGCAAGGGGGCCGGCACATTACGATTCCCCAAATGCCTCTTTTATTTTCTTATTAAAAGCTTATCTATTGATCTTGATGTTAGACCCAAGAAACCCATTCAGGTCATGATCCTCGACAATCAAACCCAGTACCATATGTCGATTAAAAGCCAAGTCTTTACATTGCCAATGGCTCTTCCTAAATCACAACTTCTATGGCCTACTTCGCTAATCTCTCAAAAGTAATTCTATTGTTTCTACGTGGAAGAGACGAGTCAAAGGAAAGGAAAGGAATGGAAAGAAGAAAAAGAAGAAGAAGAAGAAGAAGAAGAAGAAGAAGAAGGAACTGATGATGTTAGTATCGACAGCCATGCGGAGTGTTACACAACATGCGAAGATACGTGACCCTTTATCGCACTTTTTTATGATAAATTTACTTCGATTCTTCATAACTATATTCAATTCTATAAACCTGGTATTGTGGCTCTAATGGAGACACATATTAGTGGCTCTCGCGCAGCAGACGTAGTACGTTGTCTTGATTTCAATTACTCGTTTTGAGTAGAAGCAGTAGGTTATTCGGGAGGAATTTGGCTATTACGACGGAAGGATTTTGTCATTTCTGTAGTGGTCACTCATCGACAATTTATTCACACCACTATTACGTACGAATCACGCTCCGTTGAACTAATCATAGTTTATGCTAGCCCTCAACCATTTACTCAAAACCTGCTCTGGCCTTATTTACAGTGGTTAGGTCGGTCAATTCATAGATCCTGGTTGATTGGCAGGGACTTTAATGCTAAATTGGTAGCTTTCAATAAACGAGGGGAAGCGTCCAACGCTCGGGTCCTGAACAAACATTTTCGGGAGTGGGTGTATGGAGTGATCTACATGACTTAGGTTTTGTGGGATTGAAATTTACCTGGCGAAGAGGGCTGATTCAGGGTCTACTGGATCGAGTTTTTGGCTCCACATCCTGGCTGGAGGCATTTCCTCAAACGGTGAACCATCATCTGCTGTTTCTGGGTTCTGATCATCGTCTGTTGCTAATCAATTTCGACCGGCCCAAACCCAAACCTTTAGGCACCCCCGCCGCTTTTCGATTCCAAATTGCTTAGCTATCTCACGTAGAATTTGGTGAAGTGGTTGCCGAGCATTGGAATCCAACAGCTGAGAAATTGAGTACCAAATTAGCACAGCTCTCTAACCACCTCTGGAGGTGGAATAAGGAAGTCTTTAGTCACATTCTCTTTCGAAAAAAACGTTTATTAGCTCAATTGCAGGGAATTCAACAAGCATTGACACATGATACGTCTGAATCGTTATTGGATTTGGAGGATAGGTTGAGTGGGGAATTCCAACAGGTGCTCTATGAGGAAAAATTCTACTGGCACCAAAAAGCTCGATGCGATTGGATATTGAAAGGGGATAGGAATATGAAGTACCACCATGTCTTTCTAAATGAAAGAAAATTCACATTGCTCACCGTAGAGATTCAAGTGGGTCGATTATATCCGATCCTCAATAGCTAGGCATCTTAGCTAGGGATTATTTCGCTCAGCTTTATAATGATAATGCAGGACTGCCATCCTAGTTTTCCATAGTAGGAGCCTTTCCGGGTTTGTCAGTAGAAGAACTTTCGGATCTAAATTTGCCAATCCACGAAACTGAAATCAAACAGGCAGTTTTTGAAATGCATCCAAATAAAGCTCTTGGAGTAGATGGATTCCTAGCCTTATTCTTCCAACAACAATGGAGTACAGTTGGTCCAACAATGGTAGAGTTTATTCAGCAAGTGTTCCGACTTGAATGGTGGGAACAGGAGCTGAACCAAACCTTACTGGTACTTATTCCAAAAATACCCTTGCCCACGACTATTACTCAATTCCGCCCCATTAGCCTCTGTACCGTGATTTATAAAATTATTTCTAAGGTCATTGTAAATCTGCTGAAACCCCCTTTGAACCAGCTCGTAGCAGTTAACCAATGTAGTTTTATACCGAGCCGTAATATAAATGAAAATATCATCATAGCCCAAGAAGTTATACATTTGGTGAGAAAAAAGTAGGGCCACACAGGGTATCTAGCGATCAAAGTAGATTTGGAAAAAGTATATGATCGCCTCCGTTGGGAGTTTATTAACGACACATTGATGGATATTGGCTTTCCGGAAACCTTACTTAGGGTCATCATGAATTATGTCACTACGGTCTCAATGCGAGTGGTGTGGCAAGGAATTTTCACTGAGGCCTTTAATCCGTCAAATGGTATACGGCAAGGTGATCCGCTTTCACCTTTCCTTTTTATTCTCTGCATGGAACGATTAGGTCACCTTATAGCTTACGAGGTGGCACAAGGACACTAGAAACCTCTCAAACTTAATCCCACAGGTCCTCCAATATCCCAACTCTTTTTTGCCGATGATCTCATCTTGTTTGTCGAAGCAACGAAACCTCAAATTCAGGTGATTGAGCGTATGTTGAACTCCTTTTGTCAGGCCTCAGGTTAGAAGGTAAACATTGCCAAAACAAGAATTTTTTTCTCCAGGAATGTACCTCAAGCCCCAGCGCGTCAGATCAGTCAAATCCTTCAATTCCCCTGCATGACAAACCTGGGCAAATTTAAATAATTAAAGAAATTTAATTGATTTAATCTCAAATATGATTCATTTAAGATTGTGATTAATATTTACTGCTAATATATTCTGGAATCTAACGAGTCTTATAGAAAATACGGTTGAAATAAAAAAAGGGTTAAAAAGAAAAAAAAGATAATTTCATTAAGTTATATTTGAATGTAAAATTTAAGAAGCTTTAAAGAATAAATATAAGATATTTAATAAATAAAGATCATTATGAAATATTAAACTATATTTAGGCTCAATTGATTTTTGATTATAATTAATTATAATTATAATTAAAATTAAATTAATAAAATATTCAAACCTTATAAATAAACTCGTCGTACTTTATATGCTACTCGTAAATTTCTTTCAATCAGTTGTTAAATATAAAGTTGCATTGAGACTCATACTCTAAATTAAAACTCATATCAAATTCAAAATTTAGTTCAAAGTTGAGTCAAGCTTCAAGCATAAATGTACATATTCCAAAGTTCTACTGGAATATCTAAAATTATTTTATCATTTTTTATTTTTTAAAAGTTCTAAAATATATAATATGCTAATTCATATTTAATTAGTTTCGTTTCAATTAAAAGATTAATTTTACTAAATAAATTTTAAACTTTAAATATATTTAAAATTTTAAATGAACTTAAATTTACATCTAAGGTGGCTCAAATTTAAACTCAGGCTGTAAAAATTTTTCGAAGATCCATCCCTACTCTTCTAGTACTAGTTTTAGTAAAGACAACAACCGGTCGGTTTGGGCCATCCAGGCCAAGCTCACCCTTGGTTGTTGGGAGTATGAGGAAGTGGGCCCAAGCCCAAGTCTTATTCGGTCCAGTTAAAAAAATTTTAAAATTTAAAAAAGCTAAAATGATATTGTTTTGTATATAAAAGCTGAGTCTCGAGCTCAGGTTGCTTATTTGACATCTCTAAAATTATGTTTAGTTGAGGGTTTATTAATAGAATGAAATGGAATGTAATATTATTCTATTGTTTGGAATGAGGGTTTATAATGAAATAAGATGAAAAATGAGAGTTTCGTATTACACCCCATTCTATCCTCAACAGTAAAAATGAAAATTCTCTAATTTGGATGGTTTAGGATGAAATATAAAATGATAAACAACTTTACACTATATTATATTATATACTCTTCGTCCAAATAACATTTTAATATATTACAATATAAATTTTTTCTTCCCTCCCAAATAATAATTTTTGAATATTATATTCATTATATTATAAATTATTTCATTTCATTAAAAACCTTACGTCCAATTAAATATAGCCTAAGTTTTAGGAGGTTGGTAGTATATGAAGTTTTAAATTGCCAATAATTATTAGTTATTAACTTATTATTAACATCAAAGATAATGAAAGAAAATGTGATAATAATTATGGAAATTTATAATAATAGACTTAATAGCAAAAACAATATTGGGAAACACACGGTTGTGATTGTACTCAATATAAACCCTGCTTAAGAAGACTGTGGAGTATGTAAGGAAAAATAAGAAGAAACTTCCATTGATGTGACATTTTCTTTGGTGTAAGGAAATCTCTTTTTCTTTCTTTCCAACGACTTTCGGGACATGATCCTCTGTTCCATTAAACCTGTACCAACTCTATCTCATTTAATCTCAGCCATCTATTTATATGGGACTTACATAAATAGATGACTGAGATAAAATGGGACAAGGTTGGTACAAGTTTAATGGGATAGAGGATTTAAGGGGACGACTTCCTGCTCTAATTTTCTTTCGTTTTTTATTATATTTGATATTTTAGTTTTGTTGGACTAATCTTAAACTTTTAATACCTTATCTTTAAAGTTTTAGAAAAGATAAATTTGAAATTCCAAGGTCCCTCCTTAAATTTTTACATAATCTATATACTTCTATGCACAAAAAGTCTTCACATACTGATTAGTCAGCTGCTGATTAATCACCGTCTCCGTCTCCGTCTCCTTTGACATCATGTTCTTATTCGTATTGGATACCACCAAGGAACATTTCCAAGAAGCTAACTATGATCAACAAGGAAATATTTCCCTTCTTTTTCCAATGATGACTCGAAACCAAGACTTTCCAGAGAATTAAGTGAGGAGTTTGAAATCAACGGACACTCCTATTTTTCCTAATCTTCTTTGGTTTGAAAATGCAAATCCAATCAGGAGAGAAAACGTAGTTGCCGTATAGAGACCACCACCTTACTGTAATAAATTCTCTCCTTAACTTCCTTCCTTCTTCGCAAATTTTATCAGCTTAGACTAATGGAGTCCATATACTTGATCACGTTAATCTCTGTCGCAGTCCCACTTCTTCTCAAACACTTCTTAACTTATAGGAGAACAAAGCAAACACTCCCTCCAGGTCCTCCTACTTTCCCCATCATCGGCAGTTTGTTATGGATTGGCAAATCATTGGCCCAACTCTTGCCTGTCATTCGCAATTTGCATGCAGAATACGGCCCCATGATCACTCTCCATATCGGTCACCGTCCGGCGATATTTATCGCCGACCGGTCTTTAGCTCACCAGGCTTTGGTCCAAAACGGAGCAGTTTTCGCTGATCGACCGAAAGCTGCTGCCACACGCAATATCTTCACTAGCGACCAACGTATCATCAGTTCTGCTCATTACGGACCTACATGGCGCATCCTCCGTCGAAATCTCACCTCCGAAATTCTCCATCCTTCTCGAGTTAAGTCCTACTCTCATGCCCGTAATTGGGTTCTGCAAATTCTTCGAAATCGCCTCGTCTCTGTGTCGAAATCTGGAAGTCCTGTTAGGGCTTTGGAAGAGTTTCAGTACGCTATGTTCTGTTTGCTGGTCTTCATGTGTTTCGGCGATAAACTTGATCAGAGTCAAGTCAAGGAAATTGAAAAGGTAGGGCGTGCTATGCTGATGAGCGTAAGCAACTCCAATGCACTGAATTTCTGGCCGAGAGTGACGAAAATCGTGTTCCGCAGAAGATGGGAAGAATTGCTGCAGTTGCGCAGAGATCAAGAAGATGTTTTGATTCCTCTAATAAGAGCAAGGAAGAAGATTAACGAAGTGAGAAAACAAAACAAGGCCAAGGAAGAATGCCAAAAGGAAAAGGACGAGCATGCTTTGTGCTACGTTGACACTTTGTTTGATCTGCAACTTCCGGACGAGAAAAGGAAGCTTACAGAAGAGGAAATGGTTTCTCTATGCAATGAATTCCTCAACGCCGGTACGGACTCTACATCCACGGCGTTGGAGTGGATCATGGCAAATTTGGTTAAATACCCACATATCCAAGAGAAGCTTTTCATGGAAATGAAAACGAGACTGGGAGATGAAAAAGCAGAAGAGGTAAAAGAAGAGGATTTGGACAGGATGCCATATCTAAAAGCAATCGTTTTGGAAGGTTTAAGAAGACACCCCCCTGGACATGTGGTGTTACCACATGCAGTGACTGAAAATATGAAGTTGGGCGGGCATATAATACCCAAAAATGGGATAATCAATTTCATGGTAGCAGATATGGGATTGGATCCAAAGGTCTGGGAAGATCCAATGGCATTCAAACCAGAAAGATTTGAAGGGGAAACGGTGGACATCACCGGAAGTAAAGAGATCAAGATGATGCCTTTTGGGGTCGGCAGGAGGATTTGCCCAGGCTATGGCTTGGCAATTCTTCATTTGGAATACTTTGTGGCCAATTTGGTTTGGACATTTGAGTGGAAAGCTGTGGATGGAGAAGATGTAGAATTGTCTGAGAAGCAATGTTTCACTATTGTAATGAAAAAACCACTCCAGGCTAACCTGTTTCCCAGGGTAAGGAAGTAAGGAACTGTTGTATGATCCTACAATAATTATGGCCTGTTTTACAGTTGGCTGATAGCTCACTCCATCGGGATCAGCTGATAGTCCATTGTACCAGCAATATTTATTTGTTTATGTCGGATAAAATTAGTTTAATTAGTATTAGTTTATTTTTAGATTTCTAATAAAATTAGGCGTAAAATAATTTATGAGTACATATCTTTGATTTATATAGATGTAAGTATTATATTTTAATATTTTTAATATTCTCATAAAAATTAGATTTTATATATTTAATTTCACAAAAATTTATTTTATAAATTTAATAAAAATATAACATATAATAATAATATACTACTATTACTACTACTACTTTCTTTCTCCATATTAATTAAATTGAAGTTCATTTTTCTACCATATAATAAAAGATGATAGCTTGAATAATTTGTAATAACATTTAAGTACAATAGTCTTTTTGTCTTTTAATTTCTTAGCCTTTGGAACAAAACTCTTCTCATAGAAGCATTTTTTAAAATAACGGATTAAGTTCAATTCGTCAACTCAATCAGCTAATTATCAAATATGATTATCTATGGTTTGACATGATCAAAATAGTCAAATATCTCTCAATCTATTGAAAAATAGTTGATCAATTATTTACTTAACAAGGTCACTCCAATTAAAAAAATACAAACTTAATTCATTTGTTTAACCTTAAATCATATTTATTTTTGCTTTTTAATTTGCTACCAATATAATAATGGATGTATTTTTTTATGATCGATATTTGGGTGACATGAGCAGCAGAAAATGTGAAACTAATCTTATTATTATTTAGGTAACCTTATGGTAATCTATTAGAGAATTATGTGACAACTTAAATTGCAATTTAGTATATACCAGAGATAGCTATTGCACCCATATTCAGAAGTCAACGGGATGAGTTGACTCTGCCTCGAGTTGGGCTTGGGTTTCAACTCAGGCTCAAGCTGCTCATGCCCAACCATACCCCAACCCCAATACTTATAAGCAAATTGAGTCAGGCTTGAGCTCAATCTCAGGTCGGGCTACCTTTGGCTCGAATCATCGCAACAGCAATAAGCTTAAGATGCCCAAGCTCGGTCTGACCCCGAGCCCAACATTTATAAGCAAAATGAGTCAGGCTCAAACTCAAACTCAGGTTGGGCTGCCTCGAGTTCAAACCATTGCAACAACAATTGGGCCAAGCTCAAGCTTAAGCTTGAGTTCGAATCTGACCTATTTTCATCCGTATTATATACATAATAAATATAATGCAGAGTCCCTTTTTTCCTTTGGCACTATTTAAAATAGGAAAAAAAAAGTGTAGTTAGCTTTGATATGAGTTGTTATTGTAAATTTGTTTGTCATTTTTACACTCGTCATCTAACTTTAGCAAAAATTATAAACTAATACTTCAAAAAATTGGCCCGAAATTTAAGGGCTTGATTGCATGGATTTATTAGTAACTTAATAAATTCATCAAATTTTTTATTTCAATTATTTTGTTTTAATCTTATTCTAATAAATCTTATTTATATATTTATATAAAGCTTATATAAATTTATAAATAAAATTTAATAAAACATGATAAAAATCTCGCAATCGAATCAAAAGATTTGCAAAATATCATGATTGAAATCAATCTACTTTATCTCTATACTGTAGCGAAGTCCAGTCGCTTCACGTTTGACAAATTCTACAGATATTTAATGAAAGTGTCCTGGTAGGGAAAACTACTTTTGTCATATTTTGTTCTCATCCCAGCATTCTAGGCAAATTGAGTTTGAGTCCATTATACATCTATGATTAGGAAGACCACCTTGTACCTCATCTTGTTTTCTTGCTTGGACCTGTCAACTATTGTTGCATGCAGGTCAAACATTACTGGTAGGAAAACAAGAGATTGAATCTTCTGTCCAACTCAATGCTCAAAACGAGTTCGAATCTTTTGTTCAATATTATTCTGTCCAACCCAATACTTTTGTCCCTTTTAAGGACAACAATTACCTCCATCGTAGTGTTCTTAACAGGACGTGATCCTTTGTCCCCCTTCCCCTGTTCTTAATAGGACAGGGTAGGGACAGAGAAAGGGGAACAGAAGATTTGAGGGTGTTCTTAACTTAAAATTGAGGACACCTCCAAGAAGTTCAGAGTCAAAACATGATCCATGAAGAAGTTTGGAGTCAAAACGTGATCCATGAAGAGTACCAAGGTTTTGGATGGTAGTTTTACCAATAATCCTTGCAAGAGCAACTACCACCCTCAAAATGATGAAATCGATTTGTATCTCTCACAATAATCTTCCTACCATAAATGCTTGAAATAAACTTCAAAGCTGAATGACAATCATAGCAAACACGAAGGTTCTTCGTCACTCGGATGGTCATTCCTGGATCGATCACCATAATCCCAAAAGCCACAGCCAGCTTCTCACTATGATACTTTAAGATGTGCTCTTTGTCCTCTTCTTCCACATCATGAAGAGCACATGACAAGTTTGGTACATGCCCAGCCATCCTCAACTCCACTGCTAAGCTCTCTGACTTTCTATACACCTCTTGCCAGTATGGATTTTCTCGATCCCCTGTATGGAATCCGTAAAGTTCTTTGCCATGATTAATAACACTAAAAGCAGCAGGTTTCTTCAATCCCTTACTCTTCAAGACTTGTCTCAGCATCCCAACTTCTTGCCATTTGTTAGATGCTGCATATATATTTGACATCAGAATATAGTATCCGGTAACGTCTGGCTGAAGGTGGAACAGATTGCTCGCCGCGATTTCCCCTAATTCTGTGTTACCATGGATTTTGCAAGCTAAAAGCAATGCGCCCCACACTGCATCACTTGGAGGTGATGGCATTTCTTTGATAATATCAAACGCTTCTTCCAGAAACCCAGCTCGACCAAGCATGTCCACCATGCAGGCGTAATGTTTATCCTCTAGTATAACAGACCATTTTTTCATGTTTGCAAAACACTTCTTACCTTCATCAATAAGGCCAGCATGGCTACAAGCAGATAGAATAGATGTGAAGGTAATGTGGTTTGGTTCAACTCCTTCCTCTTGCATTCTTGAGAACAGCTCCAGCGCCTGTCTTCCATGTCCGTGCATGCCATAGCCTGAAATCAGTACATTCCAAGAACTAACATCCCTTTCACTCTGTTTACTGTTGAACATATCAATAGCAGTTTCCAAGTCTCCACACTTCGCGTACATGTCCATTAATGCATTCCAAAGACTCATGTCTATCTCCATTTTGCTATGAGTTATGAAGTCATGGAATTTCTTACCAAGACAATGGGAACCCAAATAAGCACAAACTCCAACCATGATCAACGCCGTAACTTCATTAAATTCTACCTCAGAATCATGCATACTATCAAAAAGCACAAGAGCTTCACTTGCTTGCCCATTCTGAGCATAGCCACTAAGCATAGTATTCAATGAGATAACGTTCCTCTCATCCATCTTATCAAAAACCAAACAAGCTTTATCCATATTCCCACATTTGGCATGCATGGCGATAATTGAGTTCCCAACACAAATATTCTCAATTAGCGAGTGGCGGATGGAATAAGCATGAACAGCTCCAGCTTTCTTGGCATCTCCTAACTGACTAATAGCAGAGGCAACACTCACTATAGTAACTAAATCCGCCAAAAGCCCATCTTTTTGCATCTTTTGGAACAAGATGAGGGCCTCCTCGGGCTTCTCAGCCTGTTCATAGGCAGTTATCATTGCTGTCCAGCAAACCAAATCTTTCATCGCCATTTCATCGAATATCTTGCGGGCATCACCAAATTGGCCACATTTCGCATACATATCCACCAAGGCGGCTTCAACGTATAAATCCAAATCAAATCCACATTTGAAAGCATCTCCGTGAGCCGCTTTCCCCTGAAGAATCAGCAATTTTGAAGCGCAAGCTTTAAGTACAAAAGGGTAAGTGTAGTTGTTGGGTGAAATGCCAGTTCGCAGCATACGAGAGTACAACCCCAACGTTTCCATACAATGGCCGCCATTAGCATAAGCCCGAATCATCGTGTTCCAAATAAAAGAACTGGGTTTATTACCATTTTCAGTAATACCATCAAACAAACATCTGGCACTGCAAGGATCTCCGACGTCAGCATATTTGATGATAATTCGAGCACCCAAGTGAAGGCTTTTAAGGAGAAGATTGGTAGTAATGAGAAGTGAGTGTATCTGTTTGAGAGAAGCCAATCCATTGCAGGACTTTAAAAGATGATCGTAAAAGCTCTCCGTTGAATCAGGAATGTAGCTGAAGGTTGAACAGGCCCTCAATGAGTATGTAGTTACAGGATTTAAGGGTTTATGATGGATAGATAAAGAGATGTTATAATACAACGAATAGAAACGGTGCATTCCACTCTAAACCAACTGATCTGCCTCAAAAAACTGTTCATTGAGAGTCTAGATCAGAGTGCGAGAAGGAAACAAAGAAAAGACAAATTAAAAGCATATTGAAACTGATCGTCAATAATGAATTTATTTAAACAATTGGTAAGAAGCACAAATCAATGGCAAAGTAAGCCAGATAAATACAATGAAATGGTACAATTCTAATGGCAATGGAATAACCATCTACAGTCCTTTCTGTTTTGTGGAAATCACCTGTAAACTTTGCTACATCCTAATGTGTGATCTAAATAAGCCAAGAATGCTACTGTATTTCTATAATGGATAAAGAATGTTAGATTTACAGTATTTCTCCAACAGTTTGCTGGAAGTGACTGAATTTCACTAAGTTCTGTCATGTATCAACTGCTAGGAGATGAATCGACTTGGATCCATAATTCCTCAGCATAGGCTTTCTCCTCTTCCTTTTCTAGCATGAAATGGTTAGTTGTATCGCCTATTTCCTCATCTTCCTCGGGGACTTCGTCCATTGTTTCTTCTACAGAAGCTAGTTCTTCAAGTTTCTCTTGGTCTTGCTCCGTACGTTTAGCTAACGCCTCTCTCATAGCCTGAGCAGTTGCTGGCCTATCGATTGGTCCATACTTAGGAGCTGGCACAACAAATGGTAAGACAATATCATCCAGGCTGGAATTATATTTACTGGCACAGTCCGTTGTCTCTGCCGGAGGGAAAACAAAAACAATCCCGATTTCATAGTTACATATGTGGAGCCTGGAACCCAAAGAAAAGTTGGTCTTTTCATGCAGATTTGATTTTAGATCAGTTGGACTGGAGATTGGTCGTCCCCATGCAGCAGCACTAAAGTTATGTGACCCACAATAAACCCAACCAGAAGAAGATGCATCTTTCTTAGACTGGAAAGATCTCCGTGCTACCTGCTTACACTTTTTTCCTCAGTTCATTGGTGTGCTTGATAAGAAAGCAAAATAGTGATTGCTCAGGGTTTTTAAGACAAACAAGATATCATAGTCATAATTAGGATGAGAAATAGTATAGGGCAATCCCAATATTATTGCAGAAATTAAGTTCTCTACCTTTATGTGCATTGGCTGCCCTACTCTATCGCAGGGATGAGGAATTGCATCGTGAAGTATGTCCATAGTTCTCAACCTTTGCCATGTTTTCTGTATTGCAGAAGAATAAAATAAAAAAAAATCAACAGACAGATAAGTGCTTGTGAAATGAAACAAAAATGTTGAAGAAAAAGATGGAAGGTTAGAGATAAAACTTAAGAACTTCACCATGTAAAAATGAAATTAATAGAAGGGTAAAGATCTCTATCCAAGCCACATGCTCCATCAAATTTCTTGACTTCTAGGAAAATTTTGAAGTAAAATAAAAAGGTGGAACTGCCTTTCTTTTCTTTATTAATCCAGGACCTAAGCAAAAACAGTCATCAATGCATTTTTCTTGTTTAAAACTGGCATTGATATTGATTCTATGCATGCCATTAGCATTTTCCAGCATATTCGAGATTGCAATTCATGCATGACTAATTTAGTTATGACACACAATTGGGAATTTGGGTCTGCTTCCATGTTGACTATCTGCCTATATCTCTTATTTGACTGTTTTCTCGTTTAGTAGAGTTCTAGATGGCTGAGGTGGCGAGGTCATTAGGATGTGAGAGGTATATTTGGTGGGCAGAAAGTAGGAAGGGAATATAGAGAATGTATTAAGAAAAAGAGTAAGTGAAGGAGAGTGACACCTCTCGAATGCTGCCTCTGGCTGTTTTTTCTTCTTTTATTTACATTTCAATGAAAGACCTGCAATTCTAACAGCTATTTTTCTCTACTCTCCTATATCGCTTCTCTGTTTCTTTCTTACATCTTATCTTTTGTTTTCTAACTTCAATCTTCTGTTTACTGGGCAAGCATACGAATTATAATATTGGCCTTAAACTTATTTAATAATACTAACTGCTAATGGAAGAAATAGCACATACAGAATAAAAGGACCTGCTGTGTGGTAAGTTTAGCTGTTCATTAAAGTTGCATATTACCTCCGAGAAGCAAAGGATGCGCCTTGAGGGGAAGACACCATTGGATGCATTCTTCACTCTCTCAATTGTAGGAAAAAGGACTTGAATGGATGGATTTTTCAATTCCTCAGTAGCATTCCAACAGCCCCACTGTCAAGAACACTAACAAGTCCATGAATCTACTACAAAACAGTCTCAACATGCAATAAGTGTTTACAGCAAAACCACTATCGCTACCTCTGGATCAGATTCTTCAGAGTCAAGGAAATGCATAGATCTCTTCCCCGTTGCTGCTGCAAATGCAGCCAGGAATTGAGCATTGATGGAACCAATTGAGGATGAGCCTTCAGCAGAAAATAAAAAAACTATGAAATATAAAAGAATCTGATTCAAATTTCATGAGCCAAACAAACTCTGCTCAAGACACTAACCATAAATAAAATCTGATTGTTCTACTTCAGGCCATTTATACTGCCATAGCACCTAGCATCAACAGAAAAACATTGGGTAAGACCGAAGAGCTCCAGGAATATACATTATAAAAAGCCTCTAATTAGCTATTCAGACTAACTGTCAGAATATTTTACATATGCTCATCAGATCAAAGCAACTAATATTATCTCAAAATCAAAAGAAATCCAGGTGAGAGATTTAAAAAGTTTGAGTCTCTTCACCTAAACCTCATGAGAAGGTGCTTTACAAGAAAAGATAATCAAGATAAAAATAAAGTATGAAACCAAGACGATATTGCAGCTAGCGCTACCATCTGAAACACCAGATGGCCAGAAAGAGAATAACTTTCCCTGTAATTAAGCATGGGAATAGTCATTTCAACAATAAGTGTTGTGAAACACCAGATGGCCAGAAAGAGAATAACTTTCCCTGAAATTAAGCATGGGAATAGTCATTTCAACAATAAGTGTTGGAAAACTCTCCAAGGAGCAATTCCTTCGACAACAGTTAAAATTGTCTGCTCTGAATGAAATATTTGAATTGATGTGGCCTTCACATTGTGTTTCAGGTAGACAGAAGTTCTCAGGTATAATAAGCATCAGGATCATGGAAAAGGAGCAATTACATCATTGGCACACAGTGAACAATAAATTTCAGAGGTGAGACTTAAAAGAGCAGGCAGCCAATCTAGAAACATTTACCTCTTGCAGTCGCCAAAGGCCCACACATCGCTTAATTGAAGCGACGAGGGAGCAAAATGCAATGGCATGCTCAGGTAACATCATCCTCGTCATACCAGAAAAGTAGGGGCCCTGTATTACATCAAGTTGTTCACAATGACATCAAACCAAAAACATGAAATATTGATTTAGGACAACCAGATAAAAGTCAAAGATAACATGCCTGCGCTACATGTAATATCAATTGCACTCTCAGGTTGCTTCCTCCCAAAGCAGCTGCAAGGGCTTCTTTTGGATATATATACCCTGAGAATTTGAAGAACCCACTGTCCCACAATGGAGAGACCCACTTTGCCATATCTCTGGGCATAAAACCAAGCTGAATACTGTCTATTCCCCAAATGAAGTAACATCAATCAGTCTCAAACCCTAGCACAAAGTCCAAACAAAACCTTGTACCACACAAATCAATAACTATTTGGAATGTAACAAATACGTCACAAACTAAACACGCACGTATTCAGACCGAACCAACGATTAGCTAAATCACAAAAAGGCTCCATGCAGAAAGAAGCTTTTGAAGACAACATGGTCAACCTAGATGGTTGCATAAGCATGATATTGCATTTTGCTATTATAAAGAGTCCAAACACATAACAGAAAAGTTATCTCTGCAGGCTTTATATAAGACTGAAAGAAAACCTCAATGGGTAAGAATTATAATTTGTATAGCATTCTAATGACTAATGTCAATCCCTTATTTGACAAATATGCAAAAGCTGATGACTGAAGCCATGTAAGAAAATATCCAGAGAAACATGAGGATGAAGGCTGGGAACAAAGTGCATGTTGTTTGTGAAGGTACAGAATCAAGCAACTTCACCTCCTTCATATGCTTGATCTGGATCAGGAACAAGAACGCTCACAGCATTCACATCAGCAGCCACATTGGTGTTTCTTCTTAAAAGAACCTCCAACATCCCATTTGCATTTTCACCAGACTTCCCAATGAAAGCAGCCAGTCTTTTCAGGTGTGCACCATTTGTGTCAGCAGCAGAATGAAATAGGTAACTTAAACCTACAACAGATGCCTCAACCAAACCCACCAACTTCACACCACATGTCTGTAAAGCACACTCATAAGCCTGTAATTGAATGATTCAACACATAAGACTACCATATCAAGCACCATTTCAAAGTATGACACAAAAAACAAGCCATGATTTATTAGTTCATAATTATGTTCCAGTTTTCAGATCCCAAGGACAGAAATGTAAATTATAAATATGCATTCTACTTGAGCAATAATAAGAAGAATGAATAATTACATGAGCATAGACACTCACATTGAGACTCCTGAAAGAATAAACTCCTGGCACTGAAGCAACTAGATAACCGGTTGCCTCTTCAAAGTTGTACTTTGCCAACTTCATTATCCAATAAGCCTGACTAGGTACATCAATCAAAAGAGATGCTACAAATCCAGCCAGCTGAGCAGAAAAATCAGAACCCAAATGTTGGTCTGTTTTTCCATCAGAAACTCGAACAAAAAGTGATGAAAGATCAGGAGCACTTCTGGAAGGGAAATCTTGCCACCAAACGGTATTTGTTACGTTATTCCACTGTAAAATCATAAAGGCGGAATGTAAAATTCAAGAAAACATCAATAAAAGTTAACAACATTAATCAAATACAAGATTTCATATAGAGAGCTAAAAGGATATCCCTACCCAAAAGTATTCATAGCTTCAGCAAAAGTTTGATTCACATAAGGAAAAAATAAACTAGATACACAGGAATCCAGGCAAATGGGCAACCAATTGCATGAGTAATAGTTGTACTTTAGACATGAAATTTCTCCCAAAAACCATTACCTAAGTTACTACACCAAAACAAGACACCAACCCAAGACACCATTACCACCCACGTCCAAGTTTCAGGATAAAGTAGCATCCATAGATGAGAAGGGTTAAAAATGTTTGGGGTGAGCTAATTAACAGTAAAGGTTTCCAATTGCTTTCAGCAAAAGCCTATTGGAATTTCACCACCAGATCCCAAGGCACATAAGTATAAATATTTTTTATATAGTTATTAAAGGATTCATATCCACCATAACAGACTAAGAAACTACATTCTTTCTAGATAACTTGAAAAGTACAAATACATATGTATGATTCATAAAATCTGGAAAAGTGATAATCACCTGATTTGCAACTAGATTTGCAGAAGTAATGATAACCCGGATGCTATTTTCTCTTTCCAGGATGAACAACTTTGGATGGTGGCAAGCAACACCTTGTCTCTTGCGCTCTTTACCAAATGCTATCTCTTCGGGGAATCGGGGAAACCTATTAAAAGCAAATTTAAATGCTCTGTTCCAAAAATAAGTCAAGTGAAACAGTTCTTAACAAAGATGAATTGCCCGCTTACACTAAAACCAAGTTTGGGAAATTCAAACAAGGTGAAGAGGTTCGTTTATCAAGGCAGGAACTCCAACAACGCTCTGCATTATGGCACGCAATTGTTACTGGTAAATGATGTGGAATCTTGCAATATGACAGAAACCTAAACAAAGACGTCCTTTAGACTTGGAAATATAACATATGCCAAGTTATGATTACTGCCCCAAACAAAATTTCAAGGGGTAATATATAATGACACCCAGTAACAATAATGAAGCATTAAAAAAGTGCTTTTACTTGTTTGCTAAATGTGAAATCGCAAAAGACTACACAGATAAGATCAGAATAAACTATGAAGAAACTGGGAAGAAACTGACAAATAAAAGCACAAGGTAGGTAACTTACCATGAAACATCACATGTAAAAGTCGCAATAAACACGCTTAGAATGCTTTCCAGTGGATAAAGAAGCTCATGCAAAGAGATGGTACTGTGAAAACTGAACGGACCAGTAACATGGTCCATATTTTGAAGACGATTTAGGTAAAACTTCTTTCCAGGTGGTGGCACTGAATTCTCTGTGGTTTTTATTTGTAAAACACCGTCGAAACAAGGAGCATTCTCCTTCTCACTCAGAGTATTCAACACCATTGCCTTACTTTTAGCACAATTATCATCTTCTGGGCAATATCTAAGATTTTTTCCGAGCAAATTATCACTGTCAACGAGAACACATCTTTTGTCACCGCATAACTTCTTATTTACAATACCCTGGTCATTGTGTAAGTTCTCACACCTCAGTGTTTGCCACCTAAAATCCACCATATCATTATCCACCTCCTTTCGACCTTCTACTGAAAAATCAGGAAGGTCAGCTCGGTTAAAACCCTGAATTTGACCTAATTTGTTATTACAACCCTGTACAGCTTCCAATCTCAGATTTGATGAATTGAATCCCCGAATACAAGAAATGGGATCATCGCTATTTAATATTTGCCTACAAAGACTCAAAAGAGGATTGGCTCTTCCAACAGCATCTCTGCATTTATTTTTTTGAAAATCATAACCTGGACAAACAACATCACTTGCTCGGACAGCAAAAACCCTTTTGCTTCTCTTCCCACTAGACACCGAACCTTGTGAATTGCCCACTAAAGTAGACTCCTCAACCAACCACGGTCTCTCAAAATGAATCTCATTAGACCCGACAACAACCTCCTCCTTAATAACAACCCCCTGAATCACAAACCCAATTCGAATCAACCAACTACACATACCCTTATTGCCACAAACAAGCATAACCTCATCTCCTGCATGCAACTCCTCTGCCAATCCTCTCTTAACTCTAACCCCATTAACAAACAACCCATTCAACGAAGGCTTCACGCTATCCAATTCATCACAACTAACCAATCTGTTCTTAAACTCACTAACAACATCATCACCACCAACCAACGACGTGGTTCCATCCACAACATAAACCCTACGGTCTACACTATTGAACAGAACTTGGCAATGTGTTCTACTCACCCGGCGATCATTGAACCGGAAATCGCAGCCGCGGGCGGCTCGGCCGAGGGTGTAGGGCCTATCCGGTTCGAGGTGGATGGAGTCGAGAGGCGAACCGGAGGTGGGCGAGACCAGAGGGACATCAAGGTTGTGGATGTGGACGATGGCAGAGTGGGAAATAATGCGGTTTTGGGGTCGTTTTCTGAGAGGCAAAGCAGAGTAAAGTAAAGAAGAATCACCATTGACTCTCGTTCTCTTCTTGTTGCGGGTGTGAGAAGACGAAGAAGGAGAGGTTGAATCCTTCATGTGAAAGAATCAAAAATGAATTCCAAAAATGGTGGACAGAGGATGGCTATGCCTCCTCAGTCCTCTCACTCTTTCTGGTTCAAATGGTCAAAATTGGTTCTGTGATTTCGTTTCCCTCCCAAGTTACGACATTGTAAGTGTCTTTGGGCCGGATTTTCGGACATCATTAGCCCAATTCATACGACCTGGGTCCATGTGTTTAATTGATAATAAGAACCGATTTAAATTGAATATCAAGGAATAGTCGCACTCTGTACGCGAGCCTCTTCATCTTCCACAACGAAGTTCCAAACACCCGGCCGATTCGTCTCTATCGAGGAAGTTCTAAAGGCGCATTTGAAGGGTTGCAACCATGGAGGATTCTCTTATGAGTGATCCAAATGCGTTCCCTCCTCTCGAGGAGAGCCTTGCAACGAAAAAGGTTAAAAACAAAGTGGATCCCCCACAACGCGAGGATGTCCTGGTGGTCTCTGACGATGGATCGACTCAAGCGGATACCCATGCATCCATTGCATCTCAATCTGGGAACGTGCCCAATCTCCCTTCTTTTCGTGAAAAGCTTGCACCAATTGCGAAAAGAGCCTTAAATCATCTGCCAGAAAGGCTCGAGGCAGAGGACGTCAAGCACGATGTCGTGGATAGTGTTCCATCCATAGAATGCTCTGAGAAAATCTATGAGAAAATTCAAGAGAACATGGCCTTCACTGTGATCATACGCCCGCTCGGGAAAATTTTCCATTACAAAACCTTTTACAATAAATTAATTGAATTGTGGAATTTACATGGCCATATTGATCTAATTGACCTAACTGATGGCTTTTATTTACTGCGTC
>JAOSBN010000006.1:39122872-39146506 GCA_027563595.1 Erythroxylum suave | reverse complement strand
TTTTTTCAGAATTTTAAATACGAAGAAGTTTTTATGAGATTTCTTATTAGTTTTTTAGAAAATTTTCTTTTCTTAAACTTAGGTTAAAAAATAATAACATGATACATATAATATGAATATCAAATATGAACTAATCAAATGTCAATAATATAATAATCTAACTCACTTCTTAATTAACCAGATTCAAACCAATTAAAATTTACTCAAATTGATCATAATAAATTATTAATTGGAGCAAAATTTAATTACTTCAGTTCAAGTTTAAGAGCTGAATTGAATTGTCACATTCATACTACACTTGTTTCATCGTTATTTTTTAACCGAAATTTAAGAGAGAAGATTTTTGTAGAAAATAAAAAACTAATTTTTAATAGAATTTAAAGGTGAGTTTTCTCTAAATTATATTAAACTATGGGAAAATTAGTGTCGTTTACCTTGTATTTAAAATTTAGGATAAGTGAAAATTATAAATTTATTATCTTTTTTAAAGAATAAATTAAAACTAATTTTAAATTCAAAATATTTATAACGGAATTATGATACAATTTTGCAATAACACTCTCAATTACATGTAGTGCGTGTTACGAGTTTTAGTTACACGTTTAGGATAAAACATAAAAGAGAATAAATGGAAAAAAACGCAAAAAATACCTATTTTGCTTTCCATAACTTACAAACGAGTTTTTCGACAGAAAAACTTTCTTTCTAAAAGACCTTTACAAAAGTTAATCAATCAGAGGTTGTTAACGTCTTTTTTATCGTATGAATCTCTTAACAGGTCGGAGAATCTAAGCATTTCCAACTTACTTTAGGAGTTGGAAGAGACCTTAGCGTATATATATAATAACCATATCGACCCTCCTCATCACATGCTCGATGCATGTCTGAACTAAATTGATTAAGGTCAATTTTTTCGCTATACTTTAGCTCATTAACTATTAACTCAAATCATTTATTTAACTATTTTATTATTTTCAACCAAATCAAATTCGATTCGTTTTGACCGTAAATTTATTAAAACTGTAAAATTGTAATTAATTATTGTTCAGGAAAACTTATAAACTTATTGAGTCAATCCAGAAGTTTATCCAAATTATTGAGTCAATCTAAAAATTTATCCAGTGTATATCTAAAAGATAATGGCTGCGGATTTCTCCATTTCTAAAACATCAATCATTTGAACGTAATATTGTAAAGATTGTCCAATACCCTTTTTATCATAAACACTTAAAATTTTATTTAATGGTCTTCGAGAGCATTAAAGATTTACACAAGTAGCAAAGCAGGGCATCGTCAAATTAGAGTGCCAGCTCCAGCCTCCTGCCTGCCATTTCAGGATTCAACTCAAACTAACGCCTGGCGAGTAGGTAGATAGAACACAGGACATGCATTTAACATTGCCAACTACAAGTCTTAAGGCCAAGTTGCGTTGAACTCTTATTATTACAACTTGTCACGACCGCTCTACGGCTTACAAAAGTCAGAGTTTGGTGAGTGTTAGCCAATTCAAAGGGACCATTTCTAGCTATCATTTCTTCATCTATTTACTACATTCCGCGTCCTTATCCTTTCAACTTGATTTGATTTTAAAGTTCTTCCTTCAATGTAATGTCCCGGGCCATCCTGTGTAAGTGTTCTTGTTATTGGCATTAATACGATGCTGAAAGGATTCGTTCAATGGTTATATATTGATTATCTGACCTATCTCCTGAAATCGTATAACTCATTTTTTTAGTCTTACAAAAAATTCGTTATAGAAGGATTCAGCCCGTTCTTAGTATTTTATAGGTCCTGAGTAAAGTAAAAAAATAGAGACATGAATTGTTCGGAAGACTATAAAAATGAGTTATCTAACCCTATTTTTTTTACTTTGTCCGGGACCTATAAAATATTATGATCCCTATTTTTTTACTTTGCTTGGGATCTATAACCTTGAATCTGTCTATAACGACTTTTTTAGAAGACTACAAAAATGAGTTTTTTTGTGTCTATTTTTGAGCTCTTATAAAAAATAAAAAAAGCAAAATATGAACCATTTGTTGGTTTTTTTATTAGGTTAATAGTGGGCCTTATTTTATTTCATTTTATTTTTTGTGAGAATAAAAATATGTCATATTTTACTACTTACGATGATGGATTATACATTAATCTTTTTTGACAATTCATGTTTTGAAGTACATAATGTTTCTCATATTTATAAATATATTTTCAAATTTAAATATATATAAAATTGTTCTAGATTCTTAATCACTGTATATTATATTTAAGAGTAAAATGATTGTACACTTCTCCAATAATTTAAGAAATCTTATAAAAACTTCTTCATATTTAAAATTCTCAAAAAATTCTTTATAACTTTTAGTTTTTAAGAAATTTTTTTTCTCAGATAAAAATAATAACTGGATACATATAATATGAATATCAAATAAGAACTAATCAAATGTTACTAAAATGACAATCCAATTCAGTTCTTAATTAACCGGATTCAAACTCAATTACATATAGTGCGTGCTATAGTTACACGTTTAGGATAAAACGTAAAAGTGAATAAACGAAAAAAACGCAAAAAATACCTATTTTGCTTTCCATAACTTACAAACAAGTTTATCGATAGCAAAACTTTCTAACTTTCTCAAATGCCTTTACAAAGTTAATCAACCGGAGGTTGTTAACGTCTTTTTTAATGTATGAATCTCTTAACAGGTCAGAAAATCTAAGCATTTACGACTTACTTTAGCAGCTGGAGGGGACCTTAGCGTGTATATATAATAACCATATCAACCCTCCTCATCACATGCTCGATGCATGTTTGACCTACACTGATTAAGGTCAATTTTTTTCGCTATACTTTAGCTCATTAACTCAAATCATTTATTTGACTACTTTATTATTTTTAACCGAATCAAATTTTCAATTTGTTTTGACCGTAAATTTATTAAAACCGTAAAAATGCAATTAATTGTTGTTTAACATTCGGTAAATCACTAACATTACAAAGATAGAGCGAGATCATCTGCAGCCATGGCCTTGTGTTAATCCTATTTTAGCCGATCTTATCCATACTTTTTTTGAGTTTCACATATTTATGTTAATGACATCGCTTGGAACAAAGTCGGCACAGAATTACAGGTACAAAATATTTAATCCCTACAAAGATGTATTTAAATTTATGACGAAAAGCTGTAAGTCTAAGTATACATCAACCCTTATTAATTAAATCGAATTAAGATGTTTTAAAGGTGCAAATGAGGGGGCTTGAAGCCGAACTATCGAAGAAAGGGAAACAAAAGGCCACGTATTTATTGTGTTAAAAAGTAAAATAATTGACAACGTTATCAACGTAGGAATTGGACGGTATCAACTTTGACTACAAAGACATGTTCCAAAATTAAAATCTCAACACGTCAGCACGCATGCTTTGACTACCCACAATAATAACAACAACACAGTTTAGGAAATAACAAGCCGTGGCTCCATCAAAGTTCTCGTTTGATGTCAAGTCTGTTGCTTTCAATGTTTATTCGCATCCACTTATGGATATTTTTAGCTAAAAGCAGAAAGACTGGTCAATTTGTGAGGTTGGACGGGTGTAGAGGTATCTCTAATAAATGATACCGGTCTAGAGGTATCTCTAATAAATGATAGTTAATAAGATTAATTAACTCAAATCTCATTATAATTCAAAAGTTATTATAATTATATATAATTCTTAACTTTATAATAAAATTTTTAAAATTTAATGTTGTTTTATCTAGAGTAAAATAGAAGAAAATAAAATAATATAAGTGATTATGTGATAGTTAAATAATATTATATAAAGTGAGTGATATTTTCATATTAAATTAGAGTAAAGAGATGAAATTATTTATAAAATTACACAATATGACTATTAATTAATATTGAATTTTTTAATTTTTAATTATTTTTATTTTTATTACAAAGGAAATACCAAAACTAGAAAAGAAAAGGCTAACGCCTAGCATGATGGTACACAACTCCGCACTGGTCCCGTAGAGAAGTGCCGTAACTGAGAGTGGGAGCTCCTGCAGGATCTGTAGTCCTGGACTGGCGAGGACTGCGAGACTATCGCCCACTGGTTCCCTTCTCAATGCACATGCTGAATTTGCACCTCCCAATCGCGTTGGACTAATCTTCGGGTACCTGTCAACAAAAGATTATATCCGTCAATACTGGAAGTAGAGGAGGAGAGGAGGTTAATGACTTCTAATGAGTCCACTTCGAGCTGGAGTCGTCGGTACCTTAGCGACCACACTAAGGTGAGACCCGAGTGGACTCCCTAGAGTTCGGCTATAATTGGCGAGCATCGGCCAATCCGATGTAAGAACCCTCCACGCCACTGGCCTTGGCAGTCTCTAATTAAACCGCCAGCCGCTGCGGTCGACGACGGCGGTTGAACGGCGTCATCTGTGTTTAATTAACCCAATCCTCAGGTGAGGTGGACCATCCCACCGGACTTCCCGCCGATAAACCTTGAGCTGAAATAACCCCACGTTCGACGACCCTCGCCCTCACTATCCACTTCGTATATTCCTGCACTATAATGGTACCCGCTTCTGGCCACGTGAATTCGGCATCAAAAATACTGCTATTACGCCAGTGCCAAAGCATCCAGCAGGTGATGCCAAAAAGAGTAGCCCAATCCCCGTGCATTACCTGAGAGTGAGCCATGAGATTGGAGTGCACCCATCGCTCCAAGTCGAGGTGGAATAATTCCGGAGGGACAACCTCCTGGGGAAATTTACGCCAGAAGATGTGCACTCTCGAGCAATCCCGTAAGACGTGAAGAGTGGACTCTACTTGGCTATAGACGTGGCAACTACTATCCCTTGCTATATGACGGGCTACGTGGTGTTGGTTTGTCAGTAGTTTGTTTTGGATCGTTAACCAAAGGAATGATCTTATCCGTTGGGGTTCCGCCCATTTTCAAATTAAGTCCCAGGTACTCGCCGAGGGAGCCAATAGATGTCCGTCAATTACTTCATAAGCTAAAGCTGTGGTTATCCTCCCATCCGTAGTATAAGCCCATTGCAGGATGTCATCCTTAAGATCGTCGGGGTTTGGGGATATCTCGGCAATCGCCCTACAAATCGAAGGTGGGAGGTAATTTTGAAAGAGATCCCATTTTCAAGTTCCATCCACATTCTGTAGATTTGCTACTTTAGTGTAAAGTAGATGTTTAAGGATCGGGGAGGTGGCCATTGCCTGTAGGGGTCCCCACTTATGCAGCCAACTATCTATCCAGAACGAGATGTGACGGCCATTACCCAGGTGCCACCGAATACCTTGGTGAACAAAACGCCAAGTTGCTGAGAGGCCCCGCCAAAAGCTCGAAGCCCCTTGTCTGTCTATCGAAGTGGGGATGTGGTAAGGGTCGAACCGGTGTTTAGCCCGTAGGATGCGGACCCATAAGACGTTGGGTTTTGTAAGTAGAGTCCAGCTCATTTTCGTTAATAAAGCATCGTTCATAGTCCGGATCTTTTTTATGCCTAATCCTCCTGCTTGTTTTGGACGACACACCAAATCCCAATGGACCAGGTGTAGTTTTCATTGGTCAGGCGTGGAGCCCCAGATAAACTGGCGTATGATACGTTCCAACTCATCGCATAAGCCTCGTGGAAGACGAACAGTTTGCATCGTGAAAATAGGGAGGGCAACTATCACCGACTGAGTTAAAGTGACTTGTCCTGCTAAGAAAAGAGTCCTAGCTCTCCATCCTGAAAGTTTTTTTGGGTCGCGTTTAGGATATGATGATAGGTAACGCGCGTAGTGCCCTCATGCAGTAGAGGCACGCCCAGGTACTTACCTAGGTCATTCGTGCTGGAAATACGGAATGTGTGGTTCAACCGTCGAGTTGTTTCCATCGGCACGTTCTCCGAGAAATAAATCTTTGTTTTGTCTTTATTCACCTTTTGGCCTGAGACTTGACAGAACAACTCCAAGGTTTGTGTTATAACTTGCATTTGAGTTTCCGTGGCTTTGGCAAAAAGGACCAAATCATCTGCAAAGAAAAGGCAAGAAATGGGCGGTCCAGTAGCACTCAATTTTAGCGGATGCCACTGACCCAGTCCCTCTGCCCTCGAAATAAGGTGCCCTAGACGCTCCATGCAAAGGACAAACAGGTAAGGTGAAAGCGGGTCACCTTGTCTGACCCTCTAGAAAGGGTGAAGGGATCCAATAACGAACCTTGCCAAGACACCTGCATGGACATAATTGTGACATACTTCATTATCACTCTGGTCAGAGGTTCCAAAAAGTCAATAGCTTCTAAGGTGGTTTGAATAAAGTCCCATCGAAGGCGGTCATAGACTTTTTCCAAATCCAGTTTGATCGCAAGATAGCCCTTCTTGCCTTTCATCTTACGCATGGAGTGTATGGCTTCCTGGGCTATGATGATATTATCAGCGATGTGTCGGCCAGGGATAAAATTGCATTGGTTTTCGGCAACTAGCAGATCCATGTGGGACTTCAACCGATTAACAATGACTTTGGAAAGAATTTTATAAGTTACGTTGCAAAGACGAATAGGCCTGAAATGGGAAATATGCGTCAGAGAGGGGTTTTTTGGGGATAAGTACCAGGATGGTCTGATTTAGCTTCGGTTCCCAGGTTTCCTGTCTGAACACAGACTGGATATACGCTGTCACTTTGGGTCCGACTCGCCCCCATTGCTTTTGAAAGAAGAGGACATTGTAGCCATCGGCCCCCGAAGCTTTATTCGGGTTCATGCCAAAGATAGCCTGGTGTATTTCATTGGGGTTGATTGGAAGGGTCAGATCCCGAAGTCGGTCCTCGTAGAGGATAGGGAACGTATCGGGAAGGGGGATCTTGGAATCAGGCAGGGGTTCCTGGAATCAGGCAGGGGTTCCTGGGAATAGAGTTGAACAAAGTAGTCTCGGGCTAACCTACCAAGTTGCCCTGGATCAATAACAATGGTTCCCTGGGAGTCTGTGAGTCTCGTGATCTGTAATTTCGCACGTTTGGAGAGAGTGAGGGGGTGGTAATATTTGGTGTTACGGTCTCTCTGCGAAAGCCAATCGCATCGAGACTTCTGGTGCCAGTATAGTTCTTCTTCACTCAGCACGCGCAATAACTCCTCACTCAGATGGGCTTCCAGGTCAAACAGGTGCTCGAAATTATTGTTAGTCAGAGCTTGTTGGATTCCCTGTAATCGGGCTAGCAATCGTTTTTTCCTTTGGAAAATATTCTCGAATTTTGAATGATTCCAGCTTTGCAGATGTAAGGAAAGGTTGGTGAGCGCTTGTCCGAGCGACCTTACTTCCAGATTCCAATGCGCCAAGACTTCATGCTCAAACCCTGGATGCAATAACCACCCGTTTTGGAATCGAAAGTTAGGGTATCCTCTGGGCCTAGAAGCCTGATGACGAAGTTGGATCCACAGGGAACGATGGTCCGATCCTAAGAAAGGGAGATGGTAATTCGCTGTGTATGGGAAGGCTTGCACCCACTCCGTCGAACCAAACACTCGGTCCAGTCGGGCTTGCACTGTTCCTCGTTTCCATGTAAATTTTGAGCCCATATACCCCAGATCATGAAGACCACTAGCCTGAACCCACTGTTGAAAATGAGGATTCACGGTCCTTGTAGCCCTGGATCCACCTCGTTTGTCTGAACCCTCCAGTTTAGCATGAAAGTCCCCTCCGATGAGCCAAGGTTTTTGCACGATGCTACCCACCCATTCAAGTGCTGGCCAGGGGAGTTTTTGGGTAGCAGGTTGCGGACTACCATAGACGACCGTGAAATCAAACGAATGGGATCCATAGACAATGGTGGTATGGATAAATTGGCGGTGAGCTAACACTATTGATAGGTTAACTTCTTCCTTCCATAAAATCTAGATGCCACTCGAGAACCCCACAGCCTCTACGCAAAAAGAATAATCAAAGCCCAAAGCCTTAATGACTCCCTGGGCTCGAGATCTACTAAGCCGGGTTTCTATAAGTACCAGGATACCCGATTTATAACTATGCAAGTAATTACGCAGGATCATTAAAAATCTACGCTCCCCTACCCCCTGACAATTCCACATCATAATCGACATAAAAATGCTTAAGGAGTGAGTGTACCTCCCATGGGAGCGTCTTGGGGTCCCTCACTTAAGTACGGAAGTGCTGGCACTTCTTGTGGACTACTTGGTGGATGTACTATCATTGGTGCTGGCCCAGGTGTTATATCTGGGGGATCTGTGTGAGAGCTGCTCTCCCCTAGGTTCGCGGTAAGTTCCGAGATCTCCTCCCCATCTATGGATTGGGGGTTGTCAACCTGATTCACGTCTTGGGCCTTGAGAACCTGTTTGTCATAAACCATTTCCGTATGTGAGGAAATTTCTATTGCTATATTGGTTACCTCGTTGGTCGGTTGTAGCTGGATTGAAGGGACTATAGTCAATTGCTGCTCCGGGGTTGAGCTGGTCTGGGAGCTTTCGCCCTGGGTTAATCGAGATTGTCCGAGCTTGCGGCCATAGGCTCCCTTTTTGGAGAGTTGATTCGAGCTCATAGCTGTAAATAATGGACCAAGGCTTTGGTGTCCTAATAATTGGGTCATTGGAAGAGACTGGCCTTGTCCCGTCATATGCAAAGGTGGTGGGGTCCCAGACGTTTTTTCTGGTCCAGTCTCCAACAGTTCAGTATCCGCCAGTGTAGAGAACCTAGAGCCTGCCAGTTGATTAGACTTTGCGTGCTTGCCCGAAGGAGTTTGAGGTTTGGTAGAGATCTGCACCTGGTTTTTGAACCGTTGCGCCTGCAGTTTTGGCCTGCGCTGGACTTGGGCCCACGGTCCATAGCTTGGCGAGTTTTAGACCGTTGGCGGTGATGCGTTCGACTTGTTGTTAGGGCTGAGCGCGCCATCCTTTACAGCTACCTTCGTGACGTCTTCGGTGGTTGCTGGGGACGACGCCTCCTTGTGGTTTTGGTGCGGACATACTGCTGTTTCATGGCCAACGATGCCACAACTGAAGCAAAGCTGCGGGAGCCCCTCATAGGCGACTGCCAGTACCTCGCCGTCCAATTCGACTGTGGTCCATAGGGGCTGGAGGAGATCGATGTCGACGGCGATTCAAGCATATCTACCCTGGTGGGTGAGTAAGGTGGCTTCATCGATTTTCACTATTCTGCCCACTAGATCGCCCAATGCCTTGAGTATCTCCGGGTGGTATCTGGGGATAGGGAGCTCCGAATGTCGATCCAGGTGACCGCTCGATGGACCTGACCGATTTTCGGACGAAAGGTTGGTTCCTAGCATTGGACCGACAACGTCTGTTTAAAGATAAGCCACGATCCATCTGCCAATGCATGGAGGTAGTCGTCCTCGACCATGAACCGCACCAGGAAGAAGTCATGTTCAAGGTCGATGATCTTGAGGGATCCCTGCGGTTTCCAGAGTGCGCGCAGGCTGGAGTTCAGTGTTTGGAAGCCAATGCGTCTGCCCAGCAGCTTGATGACCACGGTTCGGTTCCATTGGTGATCCAGACTAAATTTGAAGGATTGGGAGAGAAGCAGGCCTCCGCCCTGTTTTGTCGACTGTGGGAGAATATCTCCCTCCTCTAGATCGATGGGGCGCTCCGTTGGCCATGGTAAGATTTCCTTTGTTCCATGTTCAGTCTGGAGGCCGGAGACGGCAGTGCGATACGACATCGGTGGACTGGGGGGCATATTATCCTCTTGCTTCCTCGTTCGCCCTCGTTTGGCCGTGTTACCCTCCTGCTCGAGGGCCTCCATGGATGGCCCTACGTCAGGACGATGGGGGATGGAATGCTTGAAGAAGAAAATGGTGGGTCAGGAAGAACGGAGTGCGGAGCTGAACGCTGGGAACGTAATTTACGTCTGCATGCAGGCATGCAAGCAGTGATTTGTGATTCTGATAACTTTCCGACGTTAGCTTCAGATCGTCTCTATCTTACTAGTTTCTAGCTTACAAGACCACTTTGTAATATTAGGTGTCACTTTCTACTAGCAGAGACAGGTTTTAGGTGTCACTTAAATTAAATTAATATTAAATTAACTTGAACTTAAATTGTTACATTAATGCCTTGTATTTTTTTTAATAGGAGTCACAATATTTTATTCGCTAAATATGAATTTAGCGGGAATCTAAGCAGGTTATTGGTAACAAAATGGGGTTATATTTAATAAAAATCTACTTTTAGTGAATTATGAAATATTTTAAAAACCAGACCGAAAGTTAAATTGATAAGACAAGAGATTTAACATTTAAAAGGTTCGACCGGTGTTAGACCATCATAAAGAAGACTAAAGATTGAATAGATTAAATAAAATTAAAAAATTTAAAATACAATTGAAAGAAATTGTAAAAATTTGAAGTGTAATTGAAAAATAGATTATTAAATAAAATTAATTAATTAATTTTGTTTTATAAGAAGTTATCAATTTACAAATATTGACTGTGTAACATCCTGTCACTTAAATTAAGATGGTGTTTATTAGAGATTAATGAGAAAATAGGAAGCATAATTCACGCTTATGCATAATGTGACATACACGCACACAATATTATTGATTTTACACATATACAAATAATTGTACATGCATTCATCGACATTTTTCGGGTATAATTGATTTTAAATGTGATTAAAATATGAATTGTGAGTTATTTGCATTCAAAATTTATTTGGAGACCATTAGCATTATTTCAAAATTTTTGTTGAATTTGAGGTACATTTGGACTAGGGCAAATGTTAAGTGGTAGGATAAATTGATACATGAAAATTTTGGATGATTAAGCCTAAAATTGAGAGACATTTGGCATAGTTAAATGTGTGACAAGTGGATTAGTAAGTAAATGGCAATTGGACAAATTAATGTGTGACATGTGGGCCAACAATTAGGAGACATATAGACTAATTAAATGGTGACATTTGGTGGCTTATGGAAGGGATAAGTGGCTTACATGCTTAAGGACACATGCTGAAATAATATGGTGACATCTAGCACCTTAGGAGTAATGTTTCTGCATGTTGTTTCAGCCACATTCATTCTCTTCTCTTCTCATCTCTCACCACCGAAACTTGTGGCTGTCTTCCCCTTCTTGTGTTTTGCTTGAAGCTTTGCTAAATTACCACACTAAATACATGCTTTTATCCATCACAAAATAGCTAAAGAACTAGCTGATTGTTGTTGTTTCATCATAGCTGAAAGTCATTTAATTCCATCTTGAATGTGTGATGATTCTGCATGTTTGAAGTACTGATTTGGAGTGATTTTTAAGCTTGAATTAGAACTGAACAGGTAAGTAAAAGATTAGTGTTTATGGCATGTTAAATGGTTTGATAATGATGTGTGAATTGGACTGAAATGCATGAGATATTAGTGAAGATGTATGTTGGAATGTTATGAATCGGAGATTTTTCATTGAATAGACTTTGGTATTTTGATTATATCTTGAATTGTGTATTTCCAAATATGATGATTCTTGATTCAGAATAAATTAGAGACATATGTCTACAACTTTCCTAAAGAAGTCAAATGTTAATTCTATATCTAAGCATTTCAAAATATGGCTGGAATTAGAGTTAGGACTTCTATTGTAGTTTAAAAATAGTTTGAACCGTTTTAGGTATAATTTTTAGTATATTGAATCACATTGTATGATTTTGGTGTTATTAGAAACTAGAAACATAGTGGAACAATTGTCTAGAAGAAAGTGTTACTGAGGTACACCATTTTCCTTGTCATAATGATCATGCAAAGTTATCCCAAAAGGGTATGTTAGGATGAAAAAGCTGAGGTGTGTTGGAATTTGACAACTGAAATGTTTTTACTGAACATGCTTCGGTATTTTAGCTATATTTTGATCTATAGATTTAAAAATGAAATGATTCTTAATTTAAATTGAACTAGAGACATTTGGCTACAAATGTTAAGAAGAAATTGAATTTGAATTCTGTCCTTAAGGGTTTTGAAATTGAGCCTTAAAGTAAGTCTTGGATTAGGCAGTAGCACTACCAAAGACAGAAATCAGGTCTTGTTGTTATTGAATAAACTGTATTGATGTAGGCTAAATTAGACTAAGGTGTCTTCACCAAAGTTGTATCTTATTATATTATCTTTAAATAGGTATAAAGTTTATAGTTTTTGGATGTCTAATCTGAAAGATACGAGCTGTACAATTCGAGGGTATGATCATGTACTAGCCAAAAGTTCAAATATACACAGCCTATGGTATTGTGAGTATAACTCATAGAATACTGAATCAAATTGGATGATCTTATAGTCATTAGAAACTTAAGACATGGGTGAATAATTTTCCAGAAGTAAGTTTTGCCTAATTTTGTCATTTACCCTATCAGATTAATTATGCAAAGTTGACCCGAAATCATATGAGTAGAAAATCTGAAGTAGTCAATTAGGTTATGATGTTGATTTCATATTGTTTTATTTTGATCCAAATTGTAAGTACCAAATGATATTACTGAGGGTATTGATATGTGATTGATTTGATGATGATAATTACAATAAGATACCCAGATTTTTCATTGAGCATGCATTGTGCATATTTTCTATACATTGATGTGCATAAAAGAACACTTGTACATTTGTGCACAAATGTGATATTGTGAATATGTTGTGTATGTTTTAGAGGAGTACATCGGACGCCGGATGGACATTGCCGGACCATCCAGGCAATAGCTTCTTGACACATACTGTGAATCAACCTAGATGATTTCCTAGGGTTGATTTGATTTGAATTTAATTTGATTTGTTAAACTTCTAATATTATTGAACTGTTTGTGAGTTGTTTATAGATTCTGGATCTGAGGTCGGAGGAGTTTAATAGTTGGGCTTGTATTGCGAGTGTTTTGATTTGAATTTAATTTAGTTTGTTAAACTTCCAAAATTATTGAACTGTTTGTGAGTTGTTTCTGAATTCTGGACCTGAGGTCCGAGGAGTTTAATAGTTGGGCATGTATTGAGAATAATTTGATTCAACATTTGATTCTTAACGAAAGTTGAATGCCAGACTTAGGTCTGATGACTGTGAAATTTTTTCTAAGCATTTGTATAAGATTGTGATATTAAGAATTTGTTGTATTTCATAAAATGCATGCTCAGATAAAGGCGTTGTGTCTTGAGTTGCCAGTATGAAGCGCTTCCACGTAGAGCTTTACTCTGTGATATATGTTTTGCACGTAGAGTTATACTCTATGATTCTGTTCTGACTGAGCCCTATGGGCCAATATTTGTGTAAGTATGTGATAGGCACTCAATCACAACAATAAGAACGAATGTGAGTCTCATGCATATAAAATTATAAGACTGAAATTTATTGAATGATTTGCAAAGTTGAATGAGTGATAAATTGATGTGATTTATTTGCTATGCTTAGCAATGTGAACTGTGTGATCCTATGATATACCATGTTGTGTAAATATTTGGAATGTGTATATGATCTGAATGAGCATCTGTAAAATATGTATTATGTGTATGTGATCCGGTGAAATTGTCAATGATGATTCACTCATTGAGTTCACAAAACTCATAATAATTGCAATGTGGTTTTTCAGGTACGAGACAGGAGACCTAGTGCTTTAGACAGGACTAAAGGACCCCATTTGAATTTTGTTATGACTCAAAGGTCTGTCAGGTGATTCTAGGAGTGTTGTGTCTTGTATTTTGTTGTTGGGGGTGTTTGTTTCCACTTTTGTTTTTGATTTTTTGATTTTGTTTTCAAATTCAGTAAAAAAAAATCTGTTTGTTTGAGTTTTTAGTTTTGGTTTCTTCTAGTTTTCAAAAATTATGAAAACCATAAAAAGTGGTTTTTGTTTGCTGTTTTTGTTTTTTTTCATAATCTGAATTATTATCATTTAAATATATATTAATTAATTATTAATAAAAAGTATGAATAATTTAATTCAAAATTATATATTTAATACATTAAAATTAATTATAAAATTATGAATAATTTAATTTAATTTAATTTTTATAATTAAATTATATATAATTAAAATTTAATAATTATTAATAAGTATAATTAAATTTAAAATATTCAAATATTCAAATAAAATTTGATTTAATAATTAAAATATATTTCAAATAAATATTAATTTATAAATAAATTATTTATTTGTAAATTATTTATTTTTATTAAAATAACACAATTTCATTAATAATTTGTTAATAAATATTATATCAGAGATTAAATAAATTTATTTAATTAAAAATAATTTAATTTTAAGTTTTATCTAATAAATGATTATTATCAGTGATAAAAATATAACTGCATTAACATTAACAACCAAACATGCTTTTGTTTTTATTTGAAAGAAAAACAGAAACAAAAAACTGAAAACGAAAATTAAAAATTACAACAGAAAAACAGAAGTAGAACGAAACGACCTCTGTTGAAACCTATATGAGGTTATGTAGATATTTGTCTAAAGGAAATAGTGTAAATTTTGTGGATTAACGCAATGAATGGTTTTTAAAATTTGCTGATTTTTAAATGATGTTAGTTGATGCCATGTATAAGTTGGAATTATTTTGCTCTAACATACCATTATCATAGGTTATGTTCTTGAAAGTTTGGGTATGTATCCTATGTTAGTGGGATGTTGCAGATTGTTTAATTAACTTTTTTTAAATGGAAGAACCCGCAGTTTTTATCTTTTGGATGTGCACTGAGTAAATTTCTTTTTACTTAGTGCGCTTCCAAAATTTTCTAAAAAACAAAATTTTCTTTTCGTAAACTTCGGTTAAAAAATAATAACGGGATACATATAATACGAATATCATATATAAACTAGTCAAATGTCACTATTATGACAATCCAACTTAGTTCTTAATTAACCGAATTCAAACCAATTAAAATTTACTCAAATTAATAATTTATTATCGAGTTTAAGAGTTGAATTGATCATAATAAATTATTAATTGGAGTAAAATTTAATTAGTTTAGTTCAAGTTCAAGAGTTGAATTGAATTGAATTGTCATGTTCATACTGCACTTGTTTCATCGTTATTTTTTAGCTAAAATTTAAGAGAGAAGATTTTTCTGAAAAATACAAAACTTAAATTTTTTTATAGAATTTAAAGGTGAGTTTTCTCCATAATTTATTAAACTATAAGAAAATTTGTGTCTTTTACCTTGTATTTAAAATTTAGGGTAAGTGAAAATTATAAATTTATTTTCTTTTTCTAAAGAATAAATTAAAACTAATTTTAAAATCAGAATATTTATAACAGAATTATGATACAATTTTGCAATAACACTCAATTACATGTAGTGCGTGTTACGAGTTTTAGCTATGTGTTTAAGATAAAACGTAAAAGTGAATAAACGCAAAAAATATCAATTTTGCTTTCCATAACTTCAAACGAGTTTTTTGACAACGAAACGTTCTAAATTTCTCAAAGACCTTTACAAAAGTTAATCAATCGGAGGTTGTTAACGTCTTTTTTAAGGTGTGAATCTCTTAACAATTCAAAGGACCTAAGCATTTACGACTTACTTTAACAGCTGGAAGGGACCTTAGCGTATATATATAATAACCATATCAACCTTCCCCGTCACATGCTCAATGCATGTTTGGCTCGTATTGATTAAGGTCAATTTTTTTCGCTATACTTTAGCTCATTAATTCAAATCTTTTATTTGATTATTTTTTTTTAATTGAATCAAATTCTATTTGTTTTAACTATGAATTTATTAAAACAGTAAAATTGCAATTAGTTGTTATTAAATATTCGAAAAATCACTAACATTACAAAGACATAGTTAAATTTATGACGAAAAGTTGAAAGTCTATGTATACATCAACCCTAGTTAATTAAAACTCTCTCCTTAGGAATTATGATGATTTAAAGGTGAAAATAAGGAGTTTTGAAGCTGAACTATCGAAAAAAGGGAAACGATCAGATCTCTTATTTCAATTATAATATTTTTATTATATTTCATTAAATCTCATCCCGTCATAAATAAATACTTAGCCGACCATTTCTCCAATTGGGTCTTTACCAGGTCCATCACCTTGTAACGAGGACGTAAATCTTTGACCACAAAGACATGTTCCCAAAATTAAAAATCTCAACACGTCATCACGCATGCTTTGACTACGACAATAACAACGAGACAGTTTAGGAAATAAGTCGTGGCTCCATCAAAAGTTCTTGTTTCATGTCAAGTCTGTTGCATTCAATGTTTTGGCATCCACTTACGGATATTTTTAGCTAAAAGCAGAAATACCGGTCAATTTGTGAGCTTGGACCGGTCTAGAAGTATCTCTAATAAATGATAATTAATAAGATTAATTACATCAAATTTCATTATAATTCAAAAGTTATTATTATTATATTTAATTATATATAATTCTTAATGTTATAATAAAAATGTTTAAAATTTAATATTGTTTTATTTAGAGTAAATTAGAAGAAAATAAAATAAAATAATATAAGTCATTATGTGATAGTTAAATAATATTATATAAAGTGAGTGTGATAATTTCATGTTAAATTAGAATAAAGAAATGCAATTATTTGTAAAATTACACAATATGACTGTTAATTAATATTGAATTTTTAAATATAAAATTTAAAAAATTAATATTAAACTAACTTGAACTTAAATTGTTACAATGCCTCATATTTTTTTTATAGGAGTCACAATATTTTGTTCGCTAAATATGAATTTAACGAGAACCTTAGCAGGTTATTGGTAACAAATGGGTTATATACTTATATTTAATAAAAATCTACTTTTAGTGAATTATTAAATGTTTTAAAAATTAGACCGGAAGTTAAATTGATAAGATAAGAAATTTAAGATTTAAAAGATTCGACCGGTGTTAGACCGTTATAAAAAAAACTCAAGATTGAATAGATTAAATAAAATTAAAGAATTTAAAATATAATTGAAAGAAATTGTAAGAATATGAAGTTTAATTGAAAAAATAGATTATTAAATAAAAATTAATTAATTGATTTTGGTTTAAAAGAAGTTATCAATTTACAAATATTCACTGATTAATTAATATTTTAAGAATAGAGGAACCCGTAGTCACTATTATTTGGATGCGTTTTGGGTAAACCTCTAGATTGTGGCAATGGCCTGCAGATCACACTAACCTGGTACTCCGTACTAGACAAGTCCTATATGACATGCTCAATTGAAAGAGTGTAAGTAGGAGATTCGAACAAAAGATCTTTTGGCCTCATGCCCCTCACTTTACCAAGTCAACCATCCCTTAAGGAGCTTAATTAAGTAATTGATTTATTTTTAACAACAAGAGTTATTAAAATAAATTAAACTGAAAAGTTAAAAATTGAAAAAAAATAAATGAACGAAGACTTTTAGAGTTAAATCGGTTAAACCAATTAAATTTTTTGAAGAATAGAAATATTAATATAAATCTGTAAATTATTCCTCGGGTCAAAAAAGGCTAACAAGGCACTTTATCGTGTGAAAGTCAAGATAATATACATATACAATGTATCATTTTCTTACCTTTAAAGTTCATTTCATTTCAGCTTTAAACACGAGTAAGCGTAAGACAACGTGTTTCACAACTATCCACAAATACAGACAATGTGGATAATTGCAGAGGCAAGCACTTTGTTCCCGATCAGTGTAAAGCAATTTGCACTGTGAATTATCTTTGTATGGGGAGTTTTTAATTATTTCCTTGAATTAATATTAATTATAGAAGGTTCAAAATGAATTGGATCTGGGAAGATGTCAAAAACATCTTTAAAAAAAGCATGCTTCATAAGGTTTTTTCTTTTTAATAGAGGAATTCGCAGTCGTTATTCTTTGGATGTGTACTGGATAAATCTCTGGATTGACGCAATAGCCTGTAAATCACCCTAATTGGTTACTCAGTACTAGGCAAGTCTTGTACGACAGGTTCAATCAAGAGAGTGTAAATAAGGAATTCGAACATAGGACCTTTTAGTCCCATGCCCCCACTCCACTAACTCGACCACCTCCTAAGAGGCTACGGTTTACAAGGTGGTCAATTTAATTGCAGAAATGGAAGATTAAAAGCTCTTTAATTATACTATTTGCATCTTAATGTTTAATATATATATATATATAATATTTTAATGTTATCAAATTGTTATTTATCATGTAAAATTATACTTTTGTTATGTTCAAAAAATTATTTTTAAAATTAATAAGTTCAAATTGTCTATTTGTAATATGATACATGCTAATTTAACTAACTATTTACTAGCATATGATAAAAACTTAATTTCATTAAAGTGTAAGATTATTATTCAATATTTAAAAATCAGAGCAGAAGTTCAACCCATAAGACTAAATATTAAAGTTTAAAATATTCAACCGTTATTAAACCATCATATTCCCTATTAAAGAATAAATAAAATTAAAGATATATATATATATGAACTGAATAATATCAATTTTTATAAATTAATAAATTAATTAATTATCAGTTTGTTAATTAATTTATAAAAATTGAATAATTAATTAATAAATTGATAAGTTTTTAACAATAAGTGTTATTAAATTAAATCAACTAGAAAGTTAAAAAACAAATCAAAATGTTAGACGGTCCAAAATTTTGACAATTAAACAAAAAAATTAAAAATTAAATCAAAAGATTAGAAGGTTAAAATTTTTGACAGTCAAATTGGTTAAATTTTTTAATGATTGTTATTATCTGTACAATGTATGAGGACAAAAAGTTAAAAACTTAGTTCTTTTATGAAACGTGATTTAAGCCTTTAATTAGTCGGTGATTATTGCACTTTGTAGCAAATCATCACTTTTAATACTGATTTCCATTTAAAACAAGAAAAAGAAAAGCAGGGAAGTCAAATTGAAGTAGAATAATAGGAAATATAGATGAAACCCGAAACAAGCACATGTAAGAAAGCAGGAACCTTCTTCTGAGCCTTCCTATGAAAAATGGATGCGGTGCTGCCAATACCTAAACAATTAGCGTTCAGATTAGTGTTCACATTCATGTATAATATGGTTGGAATCCAACGATTAGTGCTTTCCTGCCAAACCCAAACAATTATGGAAAGGACAAATCACTGCTTCTGCCTGCTTGCGATTACCTTTCACATCTACGTCACTACACGATAGCCTTTAAGATAACTTACTTTTGGCCACAGGGCCACGCCTGCCAAACTTCAGCAAAAAATTGCAATTTTTATTACACGAACCTGCACGCTTTGAAATGGTGCAATCATTGACTGTTCCCTGTACAGACCCAAATATCTCCTTTATTCTGTTCTTTAAAGCATGTATATATATAGATATGTCCAGGTAACCAGAGCCAATGATATTTATATTTATAGATATGTCTAGCTAACTGGAGCCAATGATCAGGAAAATTCCATTCCTTTCTTTGTGAAATCTGATTCTTCATAGTTTTCTGCTTTCCTTCCTCACAGAATTGCAAGAATTGAGTATTAGAATTTAGACAATTGGTTTCTGAACTTCTTGTTTCCTTAATTATATTAGAATCATAAGCGCTTTTGGTGGAATCATTCCATTTTTGTTTTCCAGTCTCTTAGTGGAGATAAAACTTTTTCAAGCTTAACAGTATATTCACACATAAAGCTTGAAGCTATTAGCATTTGAAGAATTTCTGTGTCGACCCAGATGCAAGAAATGGGAAGAGAAGATCATCATCTTCATCATCAAAACCAGTCTGAGACTGAGCTCGTTGGTAGCATTTCTTACAGTGGTCCACTAAGTGGACCTTTGAACAAGAGAACAGGAAGAAGAAGTGCAAGGTTCAGTATGCCAGAGAGTACTAGCAAGGGTCATGAAGAATCATATGTGGAGATCACACTTGACGTGCGTGACGATTCTGTGGCAGTTCACAGTGTTAAAGCTGCAAACGGCGACGAAGAAGATCCTGAGATGACACTACTTGCCAAAGGCCTGGAAAAAAGATCTGGTTCTAATATTGTGAGGAATGCTTCTGCTAGAATCAGACAAGTATCTCAAGATATCAAACGCCTTGCTTCTTTCTCCAAGAAACAGCCGCCAACTAGTCTGGACAGGAACAAAACTTCGGCGGCTCATGCCCTGAAGGGACTTAAGTTCATCAGCAAAACTGATGGAGGAGCAGGATGGCCTGCTGTGGAGAAGCGGTTTGATGAAATTACTGCTTCAAGCAATGGCTTGCTTCCTCGTTCACGTTTTGGTGAATGCATAGGTACACAAATCACAATATATTCTTCCATCTGTTGCAGATCTTAATTTTTATGTAAAAACTTCAGCCTTTGGTTGATTTATTGTCAATTTGTTTGTTGTTGTAATGCCAGGAATGAAGGAGTCCAAGGAGTTTGCTGGAGAGTTGTTTAACGCACTTGCTAGAAAGCGGAATATAACTGGCGATTCCATTTCTAAGGAAGAGCTGATGCAATTCTGGGAACAGATTTCTAATCAGAGCTTCGATTCCAGGCTGCAGACTTTCTTTGACATGTAAGTGTTCTAGTTTTCAGAAAACAGTTGAGCGTTTGAATTTGTATGTAAAATTCTCAGCTTTCATCAAAATTTGAGCTTAAACAAAACTTGCAGGGTCGATAAAGATGCAAATGGAAAACTTACTGAGGAGGAAGTCAAAGAGGTAAAGTCCTTAATTGCTTCACTAGCTAAACCCAGGAATTTCTCCATAGATCATGGAACAAATCATCTCATAATTACTTTGACGGTTTGTTTGAGCAGATTATCACCCTTAGTGCTTCTGCAAACAAGCTTTCAACTATTCAGAAGCAAGCAGAGGAATATGCTAGGCTGATCATGGAAGAGTTAGATCCAGAAGAGCATGGATACATCATGGTAAAAAGGCTAAAATAATTTTCAGAATTATCTTGGGTGTATCCTGGTTTACTCTTCTTTTTATGCAGACCTTTTACTGGTTTTCTTAATTAAAGATTTGCTTGATCCCGTGCTGGTAAACAGATTGAAAACCTGGAAATGCTTCTGTTGCAAGGACCAAACCAGAGTGTGAGAGGAGATAGCAAAAATCTAAGCAAAATGCTAAGCCTGAAGCTGAAGCCTACAGTGGATACGAACCCAATAAGGAGATGGTGCAGAAGCACTATTTACTTTTTATTGGACAATTGGCAGAGAGTCTGGGTAATGGCTCTGTGGATTGGGGTTATGGCTGGTTTATTTGCGTACAAGTATGTTCAGTACAGAGACAGAGCGGCTTATAAGGTTATGGGTCCCTGTGTATGCATGGCCAAAGGAGCAGCTGAGACACTTAAACTGAACATGGCTCTGATTCTACTACCAGTCTGCAGGAACACTCTAACCTGGCTGAGGAACAAGACCAAATTGGGTGTCGCTGTTCCCTTTGATGACCATCTCAACTTCCACAAGGTAATGTCTTAAACTAACGAAAAAGATGTCTGGTGAGAGGAAATTCATAAAGGCCAAAGCTTGTTGTTTTCATTCCAGTTTCTGAGATTCTGCAGAAGAAATGTTCTGAATGCATGAAGATACTTTTTTCTTTTTCAGGTGATAGCAATAGGAATCACATTTGGGGTTGGGATACATGCGATAGCTCATTTGACCTGTGACTTCCCTCGGCTAATTCATGCAAGTGAAGAGAAGTGGAAGCTTATGGAGCCATTTTTTGGGAGTCAGCCTGAAAACTACTGGTACTTTGTAAAGTCAGTGGAGGGAATAACTGGAATCATAATGGTGGTTTTAATGGCAATAGCCTTCACATTGGCTACTCCTTGGTTTAGGCGAGGTCGGATAAAGAACAAATTCCTCAAGAAACTCACTGGTTTTAATGCCTTTTGGTACTCTCACCATCTCTTCATCATTGTCTATACCCTGCTCATTGTGCATGGCTGTTACTTGTACCTCACAAACAAGTGGTACAAGAAAACGGTAAGCTTCAAGCTCCTGTTGTTACACTCCTTCTACTTAAGAACTTCGTCTCATGTTCTCTGATTCTTTTGAAATGGCAGACCTGGATGTACTTGGCCGTTCCCATTATCCTTTATGCCAGTGAAAGACTTACAAGAGCATTGAGATCTAGCATCAAAGCTGTTACCATAAAAAAGGTAATCAAAGTAGTATGTTACATATGAACATTATCATATTCTGATACAAAATGAAAACGTTGCAGGTAGCTATTTATCCAGGAAATGTTTTGTCACTTCACATGTCCAAGCCTCAAGGATTCAGATACAAGAGTGGACAATACATGTTTGTGAATTGTGCAGCTGTATCTCCATTTGAATGGTAAATTTTAACCATTAAACACATTAGTTATAATCAGGAAAGATTAGTTCGAAGCCACTTGATGTTGAGTAACGAAACATTCCATATCATCAGGCATCCATTTTCGATCACATCAGCCCCAGGAGATGACTACCTAAGTGTTCACATCAGAACTCTTGGTGATTGGACAACGGAGCTTAGAAATGTATTTACAAAGGTGTGTTTGTCTCTGCCAAAACAACTTCAAACATCAAGATTCGGACTTTGGATATGAATTCTGCGAAATTAACAAAAGAAAGATGAGCTCATTAGAGCGGTTTTAATGGCGTCTATTGTGGCTGATTGTCTTATATAAATATTGTGTACTTTGTGAAGGTATGTCAAACACCTACTACAGGGAAAAGTGGACTCCTTAGGGCTGACGGCTTTCAAGGAAACAACTACCCCGAGTAAGTCAAAACTTCTGACAGTATTAACTCCTTCCACATGCATTGATATTTTTATAAAAGAAATGTTGAATAAAGTATATTAACTGACGTGAAATCAATTTCTGAAAATTTGAAAAATATTGATTTTTCAAATTAGGCAACTCTATTTTACTCAAATACCATAAGTACTAGTTAAAAGATTTTAAATTTAAAAATTAATCATTGAATTGAGTTAAAATTTTTAAAATAAGTCTAAAAACTTTAAAGATTAAATATAAATTATATAAAAAAGTTAGCAAATATCATTTTAAAAAATTATATTAAATCTATTAATTAAAATATGTCATTTGGAAACAATCACTGTATTAGTTAGGAGTAAGACTGTGTATTATTGGACCTTTATAAATCTCATGTACTGAGTATTGTTATTGTTGTTGTATTAATTAAAATGTCATTTAAAAAAATTACATTAAAATTACAAAAATTTGCATAACCTGCTCTAACCCTCTGCTGTGATGAATAAGTTTTGAACTTCTTGCATTTGTTGTGCATGGATTAAAAAAAAAAATCTGATCCGTTAATGATATATGACGATTATTACCAGCTTTCCGAGGATTCTGATAGACGGTCCATACGGTGCACCAGCACAAGACTTCGGGAAATACGAGGTTGTCCTGCTGGTTGGTCTGGGAATTGGAGCAACTCCTATGATCAGCATAGTGAAGGACATAGTGAGCAACTTAAAGGCAATGGAAGAGGAAGAAGAAGAGAATGCAATAGGGAATGTAAGAAATGTGAGCCCAAATGCACATAAAAGAAGAGAGAACTTCAAAACAAGAAGGGCATACTTTTACTGGGTGACAAAGGAGCAAGGTTCTTTCGACTGGTTTAAAGGGGTGATGAACGAAGTAGCTGAACTTGACCATAACCATGTCATAGAGCTCCATAACTATTGCACCAGTGTGTATGAAGAAGGTGATGTGAGGTCAGC
>JAOSBN010000006.1:39087662-39112306 GCA_027563595.1 Erythroxylum suave | reverse complement strand
CATATATGAATGCATGAACATAGCCAAACAATTTTTAAAACACTCCTAGCCCGTTCCAAATTACTATTTTACCCTTCTCATCGGTGATAGGATGTTACACATATAACACAAGATAACAAATCTAGCTCCCACTAACCTTCTAGTATATACGTTGATCCACGGGGTTCTCTTTAAAACTAAATAAAGTGACAACTTCATGAAATTTTAAATATCATTGACAAGATGCTTGTTTTAAGCCATATATGGATTTATTGAACTTGTAGGCCAAATGCTCACCATCACTAAAGGAAATGTTTGTTTAATGTAAACATTTTCCTCTAATTAACCATTGAAAAATGTCGCTTTTACATCCATTTGATGTAACTCAAAATCAAAATGGGCTACTAATGCCATAATTACTCAAAGAAAATCTTTCTTTGATACAGGAGAAAATGTCTCCGTGTAATCGATTCATTCTTTTTGAGTAAATCCTTTAATGAAGAGTCTTGCTTCATGTCGCTCAACATTGTCTTATGAGTCTTTCCTTGTTTTGAAGACCTATTTTCACCCAATGGATACACCATTAGGCAATACAATGAGATCCCAGACTCAATTACATGACATATAATTCATCTCATTTTTCATGGCATTATACCATAAGTCTTATTCTTTAGAACTTATGGCTTACAAAAATGTTTCAAGATTATGTTCGACTCTTATGTTAAAGTTTGATTCTTGTAGAAACACAATATAATCATTAAAGATACCTGATCGCCTTACTCTAGTAGATCTCCTTAATGTTGTTTCAACATTCTCCTCAGGAGCATGTTGTTCAATCGGTTGATCTTGTTGTTCCATATCAACAACTTGATCTATTGAATCGGTATCAATAGCTGTTGGAATTTCAGTAATTAGTTATCTTACACCCATTGATGTTTGAGGGGTGTGAATGACAATCAATCCATCACTTGAGCCAGAAAGGATGAACTTCTTAATGTTCCTTTTCTGAAATAATATCTTGAAATTGGCTTGCCATATATGGCAAAATTAGAAAAGTAACTCTGCAACTTCTTTTGGCATCAAGTTGAAATTCGTTATATCTAATAAATCTTTGATTTATGCCTAGCAAGAATCAATAACTTCGATCAACTATTCCAATAAATTAAATATCTCTTTTTTGAAGTTGACCATCTTTAGTTAAAAAATCTACAAAAACATTATTATTAGATTTGATAATCTTACTATCAAATGTATATTCTACTAATAAATTTTGTCATTATATATATATTTTATATTCAAGTTTATAAGGTAAATTATTCTAAATAAAAGTTTTGATCTGAATATTATCAGTTTTTAATTAAAAAAACCTTTTAGTTAATAAAAATTTTGACAACATTTTACTACCGCCAATAATTCTTTTTCATTTATATGATATGATTGTCGAGTGCTCGTAAAGGTTCTTGAAGTATACATATAAAGGGACTCATTCATCTTAATATTAAATTTGTTATATTCTATTTTTTTAATACTTCACTCCATACATGATTAGAAGAATCAATTTCAAAGATTAAATTATCATTATCAAATGGTATAGAAAGTTTTAGCAGGGTAGTACATAAATTCTTAATTTTCTTTACTTGTTAATCAGGCAAGTTGAAATTTCAAATCTTTGATTTTTCTTTAGAAGCATCTGAAAAGATTTTCGTATTTTGACTAGGTTCTGAATAAAATCAAAAGGATAGTTTCATAATCCTTAAAAAAATTGGACTTATTTTTTATCTAGTAACTTATTAGGAAATTATGAATTTTTTTTTTTAACGATATGAGGCTGAAGTTTAACTCCCTTATCATCTATTTTCATGTCAAAAAATTCTATTTCAATTTAACATATCTTAGCTTTTTATCTCAGAAAGAGCTAAACCATATTGTTCACATAATATGCAAATTTATAAAGATGAGTAATATGTCGAGCAATATTATTACTAGCTATTAAAATATCATCAACATAATAATGTATGAAATTATGACTCTTGAAGATGTTATCCTTTTTTTTGGAAATATTTGTGGGGAGTTCTTTAAACCAAAAGGTATAACTAATCATTCATAACGACCTTGTGTAGTAGAAAAGGCAATATATAGAATGCTATCCTTATTTATTTTTATTTGCCAAAATTTACTCTTATAATAAAATTTAGAAAGAGAAGTATCCATCAAATACTATATTATTATTTTTATTATTTACTACCTCTCTAGCTTTATTCTAATAAATTTGCATAGTTTCTAACCATAAAAGCTATGGAAGAATGAGGTGATTTACTAGGCCTAATTATGTTTAGATTTTCTAATTCAAGAAGTTGTTATTTTTTAAAATTTTGCTTGATCTTTTAAATTATATCTCATAGCAGCAACTCTAATAATATTTTGTTTATCTATCTATTCTAAGTTTGCTTGTTCTCTTTTTTATCCCAAATTTGTAATGGGATATCTACTGTTTTACTAATTCTACTCCATCTTTAATGGTTTTTATTTGTTTATACTTATTTTCTATAATATTTTCTATTTTTCATAAAAGTTTTCCTTTTAATATATTATTTAATAATATCAACAACTCTCAGTAATAATTTCACTGCTCTAGACAAGTTTAATATTACACAATTTTAACTGAAACTAGTAAATTTAAATAATTTAAAAATATGAATTTTATGGTGTAGCGTTGTTATTGACAATGTTTTAAAAACCGAACCGGACATCGAACCGGTCAAAAGAAATGTTTAAGGTTTAGAGGTTCAACCGGTAGTAAACTGCTATAAAACCGGCATATAATAAAAAAGAAATAAAACTGTGAATACTTGAGTTTGGACAACAAAGATTGCAAGTCCAATAACTCTATTAGAGGAGGATATTTTTCAGGCAAGATAAGGTGCCTGAAAGAGACAGGCAAAACAGTCTTTGATATACAGAACCTCGCTTGAGCTCAATGTTAGTTTCCAGGCCAACAGGTCTAGATTGAACATTCTTGCAAGATGAACTATGATAACTACGAAAGCTAACCTCTGTGAAGCCCTCCTTTACTCGCAATACAGCATCTTTAGGTGTGAGTTGCCACGTGCATTTCTCTTGTCAATGTTAGAACAAGGTAACTATGGAATAACAGTGTTGGGACTTAAGACTCAAAGTGCATTTCTTCTCAAACTCCGAATCTTTGTCTACTACAACCCTAGTGAAATAGAAATAAGAGTACAAATAAGAAAAATAACATGCTCATAAAGAAGAAATATAACTGTCCATTATCTACAATATACGATCTAATAAATAAATCTGTCATAATAAGAGTAAGTAATTAATATACCCGAGAGATGTTATATGTAAACTAAGAATTGGTTAAAGGCTTGCGCACATCACAAACAACCACCATATTATCAAAAGCCAATACATAATTAAATTGGTCAGAAATTGCCCTAGAAAAAGTAATTTAACTCTTTTCAACTGGAACATACACACCAAACATATCAATATTTGCTAAACATGTCAAATTACATTCAACCAGAAAGCCATATCAGAACATGCAATAACAAAAATCTTAGATGCCACCTACTGAACTCACATCCCAACCATGTACAGCTCCTTAAATTTGCCTAGCTTCCCAAATATACTTTCAACTTAGTTGTGTTATAACTCTCAAATTCCAAATCAAACAAATACAATCCCCCATTTTCCATCAAAACCAGACTCTCTTTAGGTAAATGAGGACTCCAAGAAGCAATCAAAATTGAACAACTCTTGCAACCCATATGCCCCAGCACAAGCATTTCATCAACCCCACTGAATTTAACATAAAAGTCATAAGATTCAACAAAATTAATGCTAAACTTATTTATCTTATTCCATTGATTCAACCACCACCCTGAAAGATTATAAGATAGTTATATGCAACTAATCAAAACAAGCTTTCAAGAGCACAGATGCAACTGGCAAACAAATCACAAATCAACGGCTCATCAAGAGCATAACAAGCCAAGACAATTTCGTTCCCAAATATCATAATATGAATCAAAGATATTCCTCTGTGTAAAAGGGATATCTATGAAATTCTAATATTTCAGGTACGAACACAGTAACCTTAACGATATAAACTTCAAGCTTCAGCTGTGAAATATATGCCTGTAGCAAAACATTTATCTTTGCACTAGGCTCTTCCAAGCTTTCCTTGATGGGAATTGGGACCCATTCCAAAAGCTTTGCCAGTTCCATCTTTTCATCTTGCCTCACAGTCATATATTTGAACTCTTCATTGAGAGAGAATAGGCGGTAAAGCTCAATATCACCCATTGTTGGCTTCAGATGCTCATTATAAGGGGAAATTGTTCCATGAGTGATATAATAGTAGCTAGCAATCCGACCCAGATCAGTGCTTACCAAGTTGGCCCTCCTCTCCTCTAACGTATTATCTCGCCATCAGTTTCCAAGAGAAGCTTCAATGGCGACAGTTGCTGTATCCAAATGTCACATTTTTAGCTTCCCCTCTTAGTTTGTTTAACTTAAAATCAAAGCCCAGATTTCATTCTATGTTTCTCCAACGAAGACGAAAGATCTGGAGTTTTTAAGGACAACGGTAGACATTGAGCAATCCAGATCTCTAGTTTTGCACAGTGACATACCGGTTGAACCGGTTCGACAAAAAACCGGCCGATTAGTTAATAAACCGGCCGGTTTTTATATATAGAGGTTATTAGGTGAAATTGAACCGGACCACTGGTCGGTTCAAACCTTTTCCGGTCAAACCGGCCGGTTCGGTTCGGTTTTTAAAACCTTGGTTATTGATATTGTTAGAATTTTGCACCATAAACAATACGAAGAGATAATTTGTAAAAGACGGAAAGTAATTCTTACCGACATTGTCATATAGGCCCTGTAAACTTACTGTAAAGACCATTATTATGATTATCGATCTTGCGATAACAAGTGACTAGAGAAGTAAAAGGCCAAAAGCCCAACTGATCGGCGATATATACATACACTACATCGGATCGGTATGGTTTCTGTTTCGGAGTGGAGGCGCGATTTCATCCGGAAACTTCTTCAGCCTCAGGTCCTGTGCACTGCTTCTTCAAACTCTTGACCTTTTTGTCTACTAATTCGTTTACGGTCACATAAGCGAAGATTGTTCTGCTAACTGTTGGACAAAAAAACCAAGTTCCAATGGGTTCCAAGAAAGGAGACGACTTTTCCGGTGACGGTGCCAGCCCTGGGTTAGTGTCTCTTCATCTGGATTCTTATTCTTTGTGCTTTCTTGTCTGGTTTATTCGTGGGTTTTGATTGTCTGGTGATTTTGTGCAGGAAGATCTTCGTTGGAGGGTTAGCTCGGGACACTACTATAGGTGAGATTTTTATAATTTCTCAACTTGCGTGTTTCCTGAAACAGCTGTTCTTGTTTGTTGTCGCACTCTTGCCATTGCTTTATTGCCGATGTGTTGTGTTGGATACGATGTTAGATGTATTCCTTCAGCACTTTGAAAAGTATGGGGAAGTTACGGATTATGTTATAATGAAAGATCGACACACGGGTAGACCTCGGGGCTTCGGGTTCATTACCTATGCAGATCCTTCAGTTGTTGATAGTGTTATTCAGGATGATCATATTATCAGTGGGAAACAAGTATGTACAGATCCCTTTTTATGTTTAATTTAACTTTAACTGCTTGGTGTCTGAATAAATGTAATATTGGCTTGTATCTTCGCCTTTTTATCAGGTTGAGATCAAGAGAACAATCCCAAAAGGGGCTGCACAGACCACTGGCTTCAAAACTAAGAAAATATTTGTTGGTGGGATTCCTACAACCATGAAAGAAGGTATGAAGTCTAGTTTTATGTATATGGATGATCAAATTTTTTCTCTTGTACTTCATGCCATTAACTGGGATTTTTCCTTCTTCCTCTGAAATACTAGATGACATGAAGGAGTTCTTCTCAAAGTTTGGGAAAGTGATGGAACATGAGATAATACGTGATCATGCTACCAAGCGCTCTCGGGGATTTGGTTTTATTGTTTTTGATAGTGAAAAAGTAGTTGATGATTTGCTTGCTAACGGCAAAATGATTGATATGGCAGGCACTCAGGTGAGTTACGTGGACTGGGTACATATAAAATCAGATGTATGCAAATGTATAGGTTTTGTGACTGAAACCATTAAAATATGTTGCTGTAATGGCTGTCATGGATTATCAGAAAAGGAAGGAGAGAAGAGCAATATGCTTGATATGTTTATGGATTATATGTTATTACAATTTCTTGACTTTTTGGCTGCCCAATTGTTTACTCCAGCAAGCTGTCAAAAGGATATCTGTGTACTGGAAATCCAGGTTAACTTCCTTCTTTGTTGTAGGTTGAAATCAAGAAGGCTGAACCAAAGAAAGCCTCAAACCTGGCTTCAGGTCCTGCATTTGGCAGTGACTCTAGGATACGTTCATATGATGGTGGATTTGATGATTATGGTGGTTATGGAAGTGGTGGCTTTGGCCTTCCTTCCTATAGATCACTAGGAGGTTATAGTGGTAGGATTGTTTATGGCGGATACGGTGGTGCTACTGATTTTGGCAGAAAGTATGGAGCTTTAGGTGAAGACGGCCTTGGCAGTTATCGTGGAGAACCATCATTTGGCTATTCTAGCCGATTTGGTTCCTATGCGGGGGAATTTGGTCCGGATGGTTTAGGTGGATATGTACGTGATGTTGGGGTTTATGGAAACTATGGTGTGCCAGGCTCTGGTACTGGTTATAATTCAGGCCAAGGAGGCCAAGGACCTAGTTACACAGGTGCAGGAGGTCTTTATGGTAGTAGGGCAGGGTATGGTAGCAGTAGTCGATACCATCCTTATGCAAGGTAGACATATGTGCTTAAGTTTTACCATCAAGGTTCCAGGTCAATTTTCTTGCTTAATGGAATGTTGCATCTCAAGGATCAGTAGGGAGAAAGATATTACTGCAAGTTGCCATATTTAGAAGACCAGAATTGATTTAGTTTTCTGCCCTTATTCAATCTCTTAGTCAACTCAACCCAAGTTAGAGCAGCATCAGCATAGAGCTTCCCTTCAATATGCCTTTCGTTAGGGTTTATGACTTGTATTTTTCAGTTTGTTGTAGTTAAGACATGTTTAATTGTTGCAAGTTTCATTAAGTTAGAATAATCGGAAGTGATGGCTCTGCTATTTAGATAATTGCGCAACATCTGTTTTCAGAAAAAGCGCAAGTTTTCTGTGTTCCCTCTTACTATAATTATTGAGAATACAAGGCTGGAATGCCTTTAACAGGTTAGTAACTTAGATTTTAGTATACGCCCTCTCAGTTATATAGCACGTGGAAGGGAAGCACATTTTCACTGATTTTTGCCAGTAGTCACACGCAAGGAGAGTACATTTTCACTGATTTTGCCAGTAGTCACACGTGTCAGTTAACCTCAACCTGTAATTTGGTTGCTTCCATTTCTTTTATCCATTACTGCTGTACATCACTTTCCAGCTTTCTAAGTTGAAAGCTGCACTTTAGGGATGGACAAATACATCCTTAATATGGAAACCGTCTGATATCAGCGATTGATATGGGATTTTCCTTGTTTCTCTGCATTATGTATAAGTTTCTTTCTCCTTAGCTACAGTTTGTTGATAAAAGTGTTGGGATATTGACTAAGAATATTGTTGGATTCACTGGTTAATCTTGCTTGAGGCATGCCATTCTCAACAACTAAAGTTTCTTGTGTGTTTGCAAAAGTCAATTTACTGGCTACTAGTTACTATTTAAGGAAGATCCCCAGTTCATTTCCCATTTTTCCTGGAAAGAATGAAGATATTGCTGAAAAAGGATTGGAATAAAAGAGATGGTATACAAGGGTTTCCTCGCTGGGTATTGCATAGAGTGAGTTCAACCTACCTTTGAATACCCATGGGTGCTTAGAAGCGAAACAGCACTAGTTCTGTGTAAGCTAAATTGAATGGGCAGGTAAAATTATATCCTTTTTGAGAGAAATTTCCTGGAATTGGAGCGGGCTAAACTTAGTGTAATGGAAACAGTTGTCGTTCGTACAAGTGTACGACTACTCAAGGATATGCCTATGAGACATCCAGTTACTCGTCAGTCTAAAAACACAAAAATGTGCCAACTAATGAATGAGAGTTTAGGGTTGAAATTTTTATTGATTGAACAAGAAGCTCAATTATAATGGATTTAGAAATTAAAGTGTTCTCTGAATCATTTTGGGGTTTAAGGGTTTCGGCTTGGACGGAGTTTACGTTCAAACGCTAGGTTTGACTTCATTTGGTTATTCCTTTTTTCTGCTAAAATCGGGAATGGACTAGTTCTGCTGTTGTTATTCAGTACTTTATTTTATAATGGGCGGATTTCTATACTTTTACTGGTCTAACAAATACCTTGGATCTAGGTTCTTGAAAATGTTCTGAAAGTAGTCCACAACTGAAACAAATTCTGTTTCCGTCTTTGAAAACCCCCAAAAAAACATAACTAAAAATTATTTACCAATCATTCGCTGTCCTCAGGGATAACGAGTCAGAAAGAATAATAAATTTGATATTTGATAAGTAGCTTAACCAAATGTCCAGGCATAGAAGTATGGATGTTTCAACTTTCCTACCGTCTGTTAGAAGAAGTCTACAACTAAATCTAACCTCAAAAACACGAGAAGATGATTTCTATGAATGAGCCAATTACACAGTTTGGTGAATGATGGCTAATGCCAACCACAACTGTTAACATATATGTCCTCAAGTCTTTAACAGTCAAAGTTGACGCTATCATAGCTATTTACATATCTATCCTCAGCCAACTGCACCTCAACTAGAAAGCACGAACATGAGGAACATTATGATGTCACCTCTCCGAATATTCAATTGCATAAATTACCACTCCTACAGTCTGTATTAATCAAGCGGACGGTGTAATCAAAAGCAAAAGACCGAAAGCTGTGTCTTAACACAAACATGCCATTTTCTGAGGTATCCATTCCTGGTTCTAACATTTGTTTGTATCTTTTCTGCGATTCAGAATAAAAATCTGCACCCGAAGCTAATTATTTGGAAACAAAAATAACCACGTAATTCCAACAATGGTCGTACTCACTGCACTGCAACCCTGTGCAGAAACTACGAGATCAAGCAACTCGACGCATCATTCTTTTTGGTTTCTTTACAAAACTTAGTCTAATCTGCTTAAGCCGCCTCTTCTTCCTTGCCATTTTTTCAGGCAATGTTTCCCTTTTCTTCCCTTTCTTCTCAGCCTTAGGCTTCTTCACGAACTTGGGGTTTATCATGTACTCTTTGGGAGTAACAGGTACTCCATTACTCTTTGCTTCATTAAATAGAGCATTCGCTATGTCAAGTCGATTATGTGCACACCATTTTGCTATCAACAGCTCATAAGTCTTCAATCCAGGTTTGCGCCCATCCGCCTTCATCTTCTTAAACACAGTCATAGCATGCTCAACCCTCTCAATTCCACACAAAATCTTCAAGAATCCATAGTATACCTTCTTGTCTAGCTTATCTCCAAATCCTGCACTCTTGATTCTATCAATCATCTCATCACCTTCACCTACTCTACCTGCCTGATACAAACTCTTGATTAGAACAACAAATGTAGTTTCATCAGGGTAACACCCCCATTCACCCATCCTGTAAAACAAATTCATAGCATCCTCAGTTCTTCTTATCTTGCACAGGTTACTAATTAGCACATTGAAAGTATCCACATTTCGTGGAACCCCACGAATGTCCATCTCAACCAACACGTTTTCGACCTCAGAATCAATCCTGAAGGGATCTTTCTCTCTACATAGCTTACAAACACAATCAATAATAGCGTTATAAGCCACTGTACCAATCTCAAACCCACCCCTATACATTTCACCAACCAATCTCTTAGCTTCCTCAAGTTTCCCATCAACACACCAGCCTTTTATCAGCAGATCACAAATGCCCTCGTCAGGAAATATCTCATTCGCCAAATTCTTTACCATTTTCTCTGCATAACTCGCATACCCTTTGTCACACAACTTTTGCACTACCAGTCGAAGAGACTCCCTATCTCTCTTAAACCCATAATCACTTTCCATCCTCTCGAAAAACCCAACAACCTGAGTTGGCCTACCAGCTCTGACAAGCCTATCGATCGTCGATTCAAAGCTTTTAATCCCAATAACAGGCTTACCCTCGAGAAGCAGTTCATGGGTTGCTTTGAAATCCTTCCTCCGACCAAAGTAGTCAATGAAAAACGACATAGTCTCATCAGTATGCTTGAAATTTACCGCCGAGACTAGCCACTGGTTGAACCCCATAACTGTACGGCCAGCTTCAAAGGATAGATTGAGCGTTTGCAAGATAAGTGAAGGGGTTACTTTGCTAGCGACGTGAGAAAAGTTAAGATTGAGTCTTTCTGAGATGGAAAGCGGATCTGTATCAGGGGCTTTGAGGAGCTCCGCAGAAATGGACTGTGCTAGAGGATCTGTGTCAGAAATGTCATGATTTGGCGTTTTGGCGGAGGAAGAAAAGAAATCGACAAGAGAGAGTTGTAGGACTTGGAATTTGGAAAGATGGGTAAGGGCTAACTGGGAAGAGAAGATCGGGTTTGACGCTGAAGAGGAGGGAAGAGCACGGTGGAGTAGCCGCCGGAGTTGCAGGGAGACTAGAGGAGGCATTTTCTTAGTGAGACAAACAGACCGAAGTGGATTCTTAAAAAACCCTGAACAATATGAGAAGCAAGAGTGAAACCTAGGCGTTCCCAAATGTGGGCCTGAGAAAGTAAAAGAAAGTTGAAAAAATTTAAATAAAGTTGATAATTTAAATATTAAAAACAAATTTATAATTTAATTGTTATAAATAAGGAAAGTAAAAAATAAAATTTCAAAATTTTATCAGTAATAGTCACAGGCGTGATTATGGGATGTTATTCCACCTTTGTTGGATTATTACTAAACGATAAGTATTCCCTTAAAAATGATACTATTTTACTATTATTATTATTATTATTATTATAGGTTTTATTATTTATTTTTTAATTATGTTATTATTACTTATAAAATATTATTAATTATTAACTATCCATTATTAATTTTTATTACTATAAATAAGAAAAGTAAAAGAAAGTTGAAAAAATTTAAATAAAAGTTGATAATTTAAATCTAAATTGTACCATAGGCGTGATTGTAGGATGTTATTCCACCTTAGTTGGATTATTAATAAACAATAAGTATTCCCTCAAAACGAGACTATTTTATTACTATCATTATTATTACTGTTGATGCTATTATTATTATTATTATTATTTACTGATTATTATACTTATTGTTATTAATTTTATTATTAATTATTAGTATTATTATTATTATTATTAAATTCTTTCTTATTATTATTAATTTTATTATTCCTATTATTATGAATTTTCTAATTACCATTAAAAATTATTATTTTATTATTATTAATTATTATCATTAAATTCCTTATTGTGTATATATATATATATATCAAAAACAACCTCTCTATTCAGTAGGAGTAAGGTTGCGTACATCAGACCTTCCCAAACCTTGCTTTAATGTGAAATTTTAGACTGGATGATGATGATGATGATTATATGCGTCGCGATTGTGGTGAATAATAGCAGTATTAAAGGGGTTTGTCGAGATCGTGCTTATGCATGATCACGACTTTCTTGAGAAGTACAATCGCGGCTTTCCTGATACACCTACCAGATTTAAAGTATAATCAATTAATTGAATTATTAAAATATACTTTATTTGTTAATTAATTATTAGGTTCATTAAGTTATAATTAACTCATTGATATATTAAAATATAATTAATTGATTAATTAGTAAATATTGATATTTAGTATATATGTTACTGTATTAATCATTATATAGTAATATTCAGGTAGTCACGATTGTGACTTAATAGTCACAGGCATGATTCGGATGCTATTATGCCTAATGTTAGATCATTGATTATTTAATTAAAATATTATTAATTAATTTTAATATATTTAACACATATATTAATTAAGTATATAGTAATTAGATTATAATTAATAGATTAATTAATTAATGACTACTTCGCTGTATACACATATATTAATTATTACAAAATGATTTATTTATAAATTAATTATTGATCATTAACTATTTTTAGTTAGAATTAATAATAATTGATAGATAATTAATTAATTGATTAATTAAATAAAATACAGATACTTGATTAAGTAGTACTTGTTAATATTAATTATTAATTATTATTTATTATTATATACTAATATTCAGGACATATGTAGTTCTTCTGTGTTTATATATATATATATACCAACGTTGACACGTGTTAAACAATTTTTAATTATTTGTTCAATATATAATTCTTAATTTTAAATGTTTGAATGACTACCTTTGTATTCTTTTACTCCCGTCGATCAATAATTCTGTCATCAAATTAATAATTCTTCCATCAAATCCTTTAAATCACGCCAAAGGCTAATTTAATTAACATACATCTCTAGAAATTTCCAACTTTAATGCACTCACTAAACCCTTTCTCACGTAGTTAAACCTCTGCAAGAATCTACCGGGGTTATGCCTCCATTTCCTCGTCAGAAACTCCCGAAGGTTCCCCCGGTAAGAATCCTTTAATGTAGTCACCGACCCCTTCACATATAGTTAGACCTCTGGAAGAATCTACAAGGGTTATACTGGTGGGCTCTTGGACAATTTGGAAAGTTAGTTACGTAAACTAAATAGGGATTGCAGAGAAGTCAGAAAAGAAAGAGTACAAAGAGATGTTGGAACAAATTGGGAAGAGTTTATATGACCATAACTAATTGAAATACAATCCTATTTATACTAGAATTTCGTAACTGAAAGCAAAACTTACGCATGAGAAATGAGGCCATGTTGGCCACTATATTATTAGAAACAAGCAACAAATAAAAATAAGAAACAAAACAACTAAAACGCTTCTGCTTGAGAAATCACGTCTCACCCACGTTCAATCCAAAACTTATGTAGCAAGCTTGCCCTTGCCACCTTTACTTGTGCTGCTAGCTTCTTTCATGCAGCCATGCAGACCATCGTTCCTATCAGCTTCCTCTCCACTCAAAATTCCCTTGCCCTCAAGGGAAAGAAAATCAGGATAGCTCTTTTTGAAACGACGACTATCTTCCCACGTAGCATCATCTAGAGAAGCTCCCTGCCACTTGATCAAAATCTCCTCTCGAGCAAGATATTTCCCTTTTTGGACTGTGCGTCGATCGAGTACCACCTCTGGAGTTGGAAGAAATGGATCATTAGAAGAGGATGAAGGAGGCGTAGATGGTAGCTGCGGAGATGTCACTGGTATAGGCCCCAAACTCTTCTTTAACTGGCTAACACGGATAACATCGTGAATTTGAGACCCCTCCGGTAGTTCTAATTTATAAGCTACAGCTCCAATTCTAGCCATAATTTTAAATGGCTTATAGTACCTTGGGGATAACTTCATGGAAGACCGAAAAGAGACTGTGGATTGCCTATAAGGCTGAAGCTTTAAATACACATAATCCCCTACCTCAAATTCAACGTCTCTACGGTGCCGATCTGCCAATGCCTTCATCCTGTCTTGATCTTGAAGCAGAGTTAATTTCAGCTCCCTTAGAATTGCATCTCTATCTCGTAAATAGGTGTCCATGGCATCTACCTTGGTTGTCCCTGGCACATAACGCAACAAAGATGGGGGCGGAATGCCATAGACTGCTTGAAACGGTGATACCCTTGTGGTTGAGTTAGTGGCCGTGTTGTAGCTGTATTCGGCCCACGACAACCAATCACATCATGTCCGAGGTTGATCACCAGCAAAACACCGTAGATACTGCTCAAGTGAACAGTTCACCACTTCTATTTGACCATCACTTTGCGGATGATAACTTGAGCTCATATTAAGTTTCGTGCCTTGGAGACGGAATAAGGTTTTCCAAAATAAACTCATAAACACTGAATCTCTATCACTGACTATGGAAGCTGGTATCCCATGCAAGTGAACAATATTGGCGATAAATGCCTTAGCCATCGTGACTGACGTATATGGATGAGCCAAAGGAATAAAATGGGCATATTTGGTAAGTCGGTCTACCACCACCATAATGATTTGGTTTCCTTTTGATGTGGGCAGTCCATCAACAAAGTCCATTAATACATCGGACCAAATTTCATCCAGTATTGGAAGCGGTTGTAGAAGTCCTGCGTGGCACCATGTGTTCTGCTTTGTTTTTTTGACACATTGTACACTCTCGGATAAAATTCCGAACAGATTGCCTCATTCCTTTCCAAGTAAAATCTAATTTTATGCGCCCCAAGGTTTTATAGAATCCAAAATGGCCTCTAGTGGTGGATTCATGTAATTTCGAGAGAATTAATGGAATCAAAGATGAAGTAGGATTTAACAAAACCTTATCATAGAGGAACCAAACTCCTTCTCGTTTTTGAGCATTTGGATTTGTTTCATATTGGTGGTAGAACTCATCATGCAAACACTCATGCTTTAACATCTCCCACCACTGTGCTCGTGGACTTAAAATTGCCAAAAAATTAATTTCAGCCTTTCGGGATAGAGAATCAACAGTTGTATTAGATGAACCTGGTTTGTATTCAATTTTATATTCGTACCCTAATAGCTTCGGCAACCATCGGGCTTGAGCATCAGTGACAATACGTTGTTCCAACAGAAATTTTAAACTCTTGTGATCAGTACGTACCGTAAATGAACTCCCCACAAGATACAACCTCCACTTTCAAACGGATTTGATAAGGGCCAGCATTTCCTTTTCATATGTGGACATCTTCATGGACGCCCCATTCAGATTTTCACTGAAATATGCAATCGGATGACGGTCTTGCATCAGAACCGCACCAATTTTTGTTCCACTTACATCACACTCTATGGTAAACGGTTGCTCAAAATTGGGTAGACGGAGTATTAGTGCGTTGGTGAGGGCAGCCTTCAGTTTTCGGAATGAGTTCTCTTACTCAGCTGTCCAACGAAATCCTTCTTTCCCAAGTAATCGGTTCATAGGGGCAGCAATACTCCCAAAACCTTGTATAAATTTCTATAGTAGCCCGCGAGCCCAAGGAAGCCTCAGATTTCCTGTACCGTGGTGGGCGTGGGTCAGTCTCAGACTGCCTGAATTTTTCTCGGATTTGGGCCAACACCGTCTTCTGAAATTATGTGTCCCAAATACTAAATTTTCTGTACCCCGAACTCACATTTACTCTATTTAGCGTAGAGCTGATGGTGGTTTAGGAGTTCTAAGACCAATTGAAGATGATGAAGGTGGTCCTCCCAAGTTTTCGAGTAAATCAAAATATCATCGAAAAAAACAAGCACAAATTTGTAGAGATAAGGACGGAAAACCTTATTCATTAAACTCTGAAATGTTGATGGCGCATTAGTGAGGCCAAACGGCATCACTATAAATTCATAATGTCCTTCATGTGTCCGAAAAGCCGTCTTATGGATGTCTGACTCCCGTACTCTTATTTGATGATAACCGGATGTGAGATCGAATTTGGAAAAGAATCGATCCTCATACAATTCATCCATTAGCTCGTCTATAACTGGTATAGGAAACTTATCTTTGATGGTGATGGAATTTAATGCTCGATAATCAATACAAAAATGCCACTCCCCACTGGCTTTCTTGACTAACAATACCGGAGAAGAAAAAGGACTGGTGCTCGGTCTTATGAGACCTGAAGATAGCAGTTCTTTTACTTGTTTTTCGATCTCTGCTTTTTGATAATGAGGGTACCGGTATGGCTGTACATTCATAGGGCCAGAATTGGGAAGGAGAGAAATTTGATGGTCTTGTTCACGGTGTGGTGGCAACGAATCTGGTTTTTCAAAAACCTGTTTGTAATGTGATAATAGCTGGTCCACCTCTTTAGGAACTGAAGATTAGGTTGTTGAGAATAATTCGGTAATCTCCATCTGAATGAAGAATCCTGTCCCCAGTAAACCTCTATTCGTTAGTTGATCAATTTCCTTTTGAGATAAGGTTTCTATCTCCCCTGGCTTTAGTCCATTAAAAGTGTGGGTTCTGCCTTCTAACGTGAAGGTCATGGTGAGATTCCTGTAGTTAGTCACAATTTGCCCCAAGGTGGCCAACCATTGAATGCCCAATACTACTGGGCATGCTGCACTAGGAAGCACGAAATAATCTGCTTCCACCATGAAGTCCTGTATCCACATCCGGACTTCTCGACACACTCCAGCGCACTCGACCCTAAATTGGTTTGCAACCATCACTTAGAATCACTGATTCTTGTCCACGGGTATTCCGAATTTGGCCACCAACCTCTGTTCAATAAAATTGTGAGTGTTCCTGCCATCAATGAGTACAAGAATCTCTTTACGATTAAGTCTACCTTTCACCCGAAGGGTTTGTGGGTGTTCAATTTCGGATATAGCATGGAAAGAAATCTCTGGGAGAATTCCTTCTTTAGCTTGCTCCACAGCTTCCCCATGATCAGATTCCTTGTCGATATATTATGTGGCTTCACCGATCATGAACAATTAGGGCTTGGCACAGTGATGTCCTGGAAAGAATTTTTCGTAACAATAGAAGCACAAACCTTTTTCACGCCTTTCCTTTACTTCTTGGGTAGTTAATCTCCGAAAATTTGGTAGGCTGGATTTTGAGTTTGGTACAAGGCCGAGAATTCCAGGAGATGATGAATTCGTAATTTTGGGTGAGGTCTGATTTACCCTGGTGGAAAAAGATCCCTGTCGCTACAATTGATTTTTTTCTTCCACGAGTCTGGCTGCGCTAATGGCTTCCGGAAAAGTTCGTGGTTCCTTCAGTTGGAAATCAAGCCGAATATCATCTTTAAGTCCTGCTATGGAGTTTCCCACAAGAAACGATTCGGGTAGAGCGTCAACTTTGTGAGCTAAACATTTAAACTTTTGGTATGCTCCCACCGTAGTGGTTTGTTTAAGTCGTGACAAGGTGATGGCAAGGTTGTCATAATCTATTGGGCCAAAGCATTTTCGAAGAGCTCGCGTGAACTATGTCCATCCCTGCAGATCTTGACCTGTTTTACTGCTATAATGGTACCACTGGAGTGCATCCCCATTTAGATGAAAAGAAGCCAAGACTTGCTTTTGCTCCGACTCGACACCGTGGTATGCAAAATATTGCTCAGCTTGTAATATCCATCCCGTAGGGTCATCAACTCCATTGTAACGTGGGAAGAGGATTTTAGGCATTGCCTTAGGAAGTTTATTTCCTTGTGAGCCTTCCCCACTAAAGCTTGAAGTGGAGCCTTGGCTAATGCAAGTGGGTGTCCCAGTGTGGTTGGAAGATGCCTTGAAGGTCTGGAAATCGGTGACCAATGTTTGAATAAGAGAATGGAGCTGGTCAAAGTTTGAGTTGACCTAATTTAAAGCAGCTTCAACGTGACTCCTTGACGTTGCAAGGTAGCTTCTTGATGAGCTACTATCTCGCTAATTTCGGCTCAAAATTTTGCATTCGTTTTCTACCTGGTATCCATTGGGTCAGCTGGCTCTAATACCAAAATGGTGGGCTCTTGGACAATTTGGAAAGTTAGTTACGTAAACTAAATAGGAATTGCAGAGAAGTCAGAAAAGAAAGAGTACAGAGAGATGTTGGAACAAATTGGGAAGAGTTTATATGGCCATAATTGATTGAAATACAATCCTATTTATACTAGAATTTCCTAACTGAAAGCAAAACTTACGCACGAGAAATGAGGCCATGTTGGCCACTACATTATTGGAAACAAGCAACAACTAAAAATAAGAAACAGAACAAAAGAAACAAAACAACTAAAATCCTTCTGCTTCAGAAACCACTTCTCATCCACGTTTAATCCAAAACTTACGCAGCAAGCTTGCCCTTGCCGCCTTTACTTGTGCTGCCAGCTTCTTTCATGCAGCCATGCAGACCTTGTTCCTATCATATACCTTCATTTCTTGCTCCTAAACTCGCGAAGTTCCTCAGGTGAGAATTCTCAATTTAACGTTCTTATTAGTTTTTCTTTTAATTGTTATTATTATTCGATTCTCGCCTTTTCAACCGTGCATTATTATTAGAATCCTAATTGTTAAGTTTATTTGTCCAGGACAAGCACATGTTATTCAGAGTTGTTTGTGTTTTCCTGTGAAGTTTGATTCTAAATAGAATCATGGATGGTGAGTAAGCTCCCTTTCCTATTGCTTTATTACTGTTTGGTTTTTCGCCGATCCAGGGTTTATTGGCCTTTTTATCATTTAGCAAATATATGTAATGCATATGTACATATGATCTCTGGCGGCTTGTAAGTCCTTGCTTTCCCAAAAGTAGTAAATGTCTTGCATGTCTCTGAACTCACGTTGTTTGTCTAAATCACTTGCCTTTTAGTTCTCTTTCTTCTACATTCAACTATGACCAATTGCTTGTGGTTTTGCAGTGAAGGATTTGTTCATTCAAGTTCAAACTTTTTGCATCGAATACTCACAAATCAGCGAAGCAATTCTGGTATGGATTTCACTGCCTATTAGTTTTTGCCTAATAGACTTGTGCTCATTTGTGTTTCGCCCTTATTCTGCCATGCATTTGAGTGCCTTTAGTTTCTTCCTTCATATCTTCTCTCAGTCTTTCAGTATCGGTCCATTTCTCGAACTCTATCTCTTCTACAACCTCTTTTTTTTTTCTCCACCGTCATAGACCTCGCAATCTTCGTCTTATTTACAAAATCCCTAATTTTTCTACTCCGTATTCCTGTTGCTTTAATGCCAGGAATGAAGGAGTCCGAGGAGTTTGCTAGAGAGTTGTTTAACGCGCTTGCTAGAAAGCGGAACATAGTATTAAAATTTTTATTATGGTAATATTTGCACTACTACTTGTCTTATATCTCCATTTTTCAATTGCAATTATTATATATTTTAATACACAGTTTATATACTCTTTTAAGGTAGTTAATGAAATGAAATAATTCCATCTTCCCAGATTTAACAAAGTTGCATTAGGTTAATGATGAGCCGTACTTACTGAGACGATCAATGACTATAGTTTTACTAATAACTCTTTATCAAACATGATCTTCAATGAGAAAAGAGACCAGATATTGCTTTGATGACTGCACTAAATATTTCGACACCTTCATTCATTTAAGGAACTTAATGAAATGAAATAATTAATGTCTACCCCAATGAAATGAAATAATAATCACGCACACCTTGAAGCCTTCATTCATTTAAGGGAGTTAATGACATAAAATAGTCGCCACTTTCACAAATGGAATGAAACAATGATGATAGATTTACTTTGATAATAGTTATTTAAATTTTCAAATTCTTTTACGTTGAACTCTTCATTAACGGTGCCATTAAGGATTGTTTTAAAATTTACTGTGAAAACTTTCAGAGCTATGACTCATGCTTTTTTTTTCTTTCTTACGGATGTTGCTGTCCATTATGTATCTTAATAAATAATATGTATTATAGGAGTGCTCAATATGAGTATCAACTAAATATATATTATTTAATTTTTTGATATAGAATTATGAATAATTTAATTTAATATTATTGATAACATATTAATAAATATTATATAAGAGATTAAAATAAATTTAATTAATTAAAAGTATAATTATCATCAAAAATAAAAAATAGTAATATTAATGAATCAACATATTTTTGTTTTTTATTTAAAAAAGAAACGAAAAAAAAACTTAAAACTTTAATTATAAAAAATGGAAGTGAAGCCAAATCATTACCTAAATTTTGGAAGTCTTCACGTTCAACTCTTCATTAATAGTGCCATTAAGCATTGTTATTATTTTTTAATTAAATTCCTTATTATTATTATTTTTTTATTTTAATTATTATTAAATTCCTTATTATTATTAATTTTTTATTTCTGTTATTATTATTATTATTAAATTTCTTATTATTAGTAATTTTCCTTTTATTATTATTAAATTTATGATTATGATTAATTTTGTTATGCTTATTATTATTAATTATTATAATTTTCAATTTTCAATTGAGTATATTTACTTATTATTTTTAATTTTCTTCTTATTATTATTAATTTTATTGTTATTATTAATTATTATTATTAATTAATAAAATTTAATTAATAATAAGAATCTAATAAAATTAATAATATTTAGTATAATAATCAGTAAAAATTAATAATAATAATAATAATAATAATAATAATACAAAATATATATGCTTGTATGTTAAGTCAGTGACATCCAATATATATATTAAGTAAACTATTTAACAATAATAAATATGATTAATAAAATAAAAAAAATAGGAATTTAATAATGATAATTAATATAATTAAAAATAAAATAAAAATAATTTTTAACAGTAATTAGAATATTAGTAATCATTATTATTTATACTATTTAATAATAATAAATATAATAAATAAAAGTAATAAAATTAAAAACAATAAGGAATTTAATAATAATAATTAAAATAATTATATATATATATATATAAAAAGATGGAAGTCGCGATCGCGTTGCTGAGAAAGGAGGAATGTCACGATCATGCACTTGCTCGATCGCGACCCTAGAGAAAAAAAAATGCAACTCGCGACTTTCCTCCTTTCATTATTATTTTTATTATCTTTATTAATTACATTATTTATTTTTATTATTATTATTATTATTATTATTATTATTATATTTTTATTTCTATTATTATTATTATTATTAATTCCTTCTTCTTCCCATCATCATCATCATCATCATCATCATCATCATCATCATCATCATCATCATCATCATCATCATTATTAATTTTCTACATAAGTATATTTAATAATTATTATTAATTTTATTAATTATTATTAAACTCTTTGTTATTATTAATTTTCTTCTTCTTATTATTATTTTTTTATTTTTATTATTATAAATTTTTATCATAAGCAATCCTTGAGCAATGAAAGGCTTAATCAGGTTTTTGAAGTTGTGGTCACTTTTACTGACGAATTAGCTTCTGAATAAGCAGAAGAAGCTGATGAATTGCTTGCTAAAGGAGTTCATTTGGGTACCTATCTTATCTTCTATTTTGTAAAAACAGGATCAGGTCATTTTTTGACATGATTTGTCAAGTTATTATCTTTTAAGTCATCATTCATCATGTTTCATGGGCTTAGATGGAATGTTATTGCTAAATGGAGCATGTTTCATTTTTTACTCATTGAATTGTTAGGAAAAATGAGATTTCATGTCACTCTAACTTACTGCTGCATGTTGTTGAGAATTGGCTTCATCTCGTAGGACCTCTTGATGGGATTCCCTACGGATTGAAGGACATTATAGCAGTCCTTGGTTACAAGACAACTTGGGGTTCAAGAAGTTTTAAAAATCATATTCTTGACATTACTCTGTCCTCAAATACATACATAAGATTTATGTCAGAGGAAACCGGAGGAGTTGGCAATCAGCATACAAGAAGGTTTTGAAGAAGAAGAAGAAGAAGAAAAAATTGAAGTGAATTAATTATTAATTAATAACAACATACATTAATAATAAAGCGTAGATGCAGATTTATTTGTTAATTAGGTTGATTGACTTGCAATAACTGTTGTAGATATCAACAAAATTTATTAATAGATTTTGTCAGCTTTTTATAAGATTTATGGCAGTTTTTTATTTAGAACTAATAATAAGAGATACTGCAACATGCAAGAATCGATAAATTTAAGATTTGGTTAAGCTTTTAATTCATAAATAATAATAAAAGTGAATCTAACACCTAACACCTAATAATAATTAAAAAGTTACACAACACGAAAGTTAAAATTTTTAAATAAATAATTAACGCTCAATTAATAATAATTAATTAACTTAAAGTAACTAAATTAACAATTAATCCATAGTTAAATTATGTTATGAAAGAATTAATAACAAAATTTCTATTTATTAATTATCAATAATGAAAAAACCTTAAAAAACAAAAACTACCCGTGCATAGAAATAACGCCAGTGACTTAACCATTTATATAAACTTAATATTATCATATAATACTTAATAATAATTAACAATTAGTTGTCACTAATAAATATACTTAATATTAATATATAATAATATAATAATTTGTCACAACCGTGAATAGGTATATATATTAAGATATTAATAGATAAAACTTAATAATTATTAGCAGGTAATGGGTAAGATTTAAATTTAATATTAGTAGATAAAAATTAATAACAATTAACAATTAATAATGAACGGTTATGAATACCATATAAATTTAATATTGACATATGTTACTTAATAAAATAGTTATTAAAAATATAAATTTTAAGGGCATAATTAACAGTCAATTGGTAATAATTCTGAATTAATAGTAACACAATAATAAACTTAATTAATAATTAAATCATAATTAAATTTATATTATGAAATAATTAATAAGAAAATTCCTATTTATTAATTAACAATAACGAAAAAGAAAAAATAAATAATATGTATAGTTGTGAGCTAACAAGTCACAACATAGAACTCGTGCATGTGGCTTAATAGTCACAAGTGTGACAACCATTTATATATATGTAATGCTTACTAATAATTAGCAATTAATAATACACGATTCTTAGTAATATATATACTTAATATTAATATATAGTATTTCTTAAGTTAATTATTAGCAATTAATAATACACGATTCTTAGTAATATATACACTTAATATTAATATATATTAGCTAATAATTAACTTAACAAAAAACTAATGAATAATAACATTTAATTAACTTAACAAATAACTAATGAATATTAAAATTTAATTATATTTTAATTAATCAATCTAATTATAAATAAATTATATTTAATGAAAAATGACAAAAAATATATGCGCTAATTATATTCTAATTAATAAATTAATGAAGACATGTGAAGAGAAGGACATACTTAATATAAATTTATAATAATTATTAATAATAAGTATCAATTAATAATTAATTAATAAAATTTAAAAATTTGTAATAACATTCACGATTATTATTATTATTATTAATTGTTAAGTGGTATATACTTAATAATAATTAATAATTAATAAACATAAGTAATAATTAAAAATCTAAAATTAAGAATTACATTATCAGAAAATAATTAAAAATTATTAATAATGTTAATAGTTAATAATAACATTTAAGGTCAGTATATATATTAATAATAACATAAGTAATAATTAATTAATTAATCATTTAATCATATTTTAATAAGTCAATTAATTACTTATATTTTAGTCAATTGATTATGTTTTAATTATATGTAATATTTGATTTAATTAATTAGTTATATTGTAATTAATTAATTATATTTTAAGTATATTTAATTAAAAATAAAAAATAAATTGGTCACAGGCATTAATAATAACATAAGTAATAATTAATTGTTAATAATTCATAATTAATGAATCAATTAATTATATTTTAATTATTATTAATTAGTTAATTAACTATATTTTAAGTGTATTTCATTAAGAAATAAAAAAATATTTGTCACATGCGTGACACTTAAGTCAGCCCGTGACTCCTAGAGTTAATTAACTTAACAAATAACTTAATTAATTAATTACATTGATTATATTTTCATAAGTCAATTAATTATATATAATTAAAAATGAGAAAAATATTTGCACTAGTTATATTTTAGTTAATTAATGTTAAGACGCACCTGTGACATTCAAGCATATATATTTTGTAATATTATTATTATTATTAAAATTTTTATTGATTATTATACTTATTGTTATTAATTTTATTATTAATTTTATTTCTATTATTATGAATTATTATTATTATTATTATTATTATTATTATCATTATTATTATTATTATTAATTACATTAATTATTATCATTAAATTCCTTCTTATTATTATTAATTTTATTATTCCTATTAATAATAATTATTATTATTAATTTTTTAGTTACTGTTAAAAATTAATAATAATAATAATATTATTATTATTAATATTATTATCATTAAGTGAGACGAGTGCAACCATTTTAGGTTTATATTGGACGAATAGAGTCTTTCATACTTGAAATATCTTGAGAGACTTCGATGGCTTAGAAAGGCTCAGTGGAGCAAAAGATCCTTCCTTTAGTCGTGAAGGGAATATATACATATTTGCCTCCCTTTTTACCTTTTTATATATACGGATTTCAAGTCAATCACTAATGAAATAAAAAGAAAAAGAAGAAGTGAAAAAGTCACAACCGTGACTTTTGAAAAATCACGGCCATAAGAGCAATCACGATCGCGACCTTTAGTGAATAGTAGTGGTATTATCACCATGAAAAGAATAACTAAGAAAAGATAAAATTGAAAAGTATCCATTGTCTAATGGATAGGACGGAGGTCTTCTAAACTTTTGGTATAGGTTCAAATCCTATTCGATGCAATATTTTCTATATATCCGTATAGACTATATGTTTTTATTTCATTTTTAATTTTATTTTTTTCTTTTTAATAGATTTCTTTATATTTCTATAAAATATAAAAATTACATAAAATATAAAATAAAGATATTTTGAATGGTTTGAATAAAAACATTTATACTTATGTTATATTATACTTAATCTTTCAGTTATAGATTCTACTTATTTCATTTTTATC
>JAOSBN010000006.1:39050005-39069118 GCA_027563595.1 Erythroxylum suave | reverse complement strand
AAGTCTTTGTTTTGCTTTATTTGCATGTTTATGTATGATCCGTTTGAGTAGATGGATGAGTGACGAACTAGGTTGGGGTGCTATGTTGATGAGCTTGAAGTTTGATGGCGTTATTTCAAACTGTTTTTCATCACATATACATGTATCAGTGTCAGTGTATTGCAAGTTTAAATGTATGTAGTATGACAGTTTCCAAAGATATTGCATGCAAGAACTTAGAAACTGTCAAAAGAGGATTAAGAATGTCAGTAATGCTAGGGTGGATTACAGCTTACAGTTTAATGTCTTGACTTTACATCTTTTCTCCTAGGCTCGTAGAGGTGGAGTTGATGAGGCATTTGCATGGGAAAGCAGAGAGTTCTTGAGGAAGCTCTGCATTGGACAGGTCAAATTCTTCTTCTTCTGTTAGCTGTTCTTTGCTAGAGGATCTTTTCTTAAACTGTTCAATAATTATGTTGGACTATATAATGCCACTGCTAAACTTTTTCTACAGGAAGTCACTTTCAGGGTGGATTATTCTGTGCCATCTATTGGTCGAGAATTTGGTTCAGTATTTCTTGGTGACAAGAATGTTGCTGTGCTTGTTGTTTCTGAAGGCTGGGCAAAGGTTACCTTTTATTTTCTTGGAAAGAATCTTAATATATAATTTTCATTTCCGTTGCCTATATTGATCATTTATCCGCTTAGGTGAGGGAACAAGGTCAGCAGAAAGGGGAAGCTAGTCCTTTCCTTGCCGACTTGCTCCAACTTGAGGAACAAGCTAAGCAACAGGGTCTGGGTCGATGGAGTAAGGTTAGCTTCTCTCAATCTCTCGTTTATTTCTACTTTTTCCCCATTCACTGCAAACGGTACCCTTTCAATGGCAATCTTGTGCTTACTTCTTTAAAGCCAACTATTTTTATTATTGGTTTTGTGCTCGTCTCGTGCACTGTAAATAAACTTATACGTTTGCACAGATGCAGTCATTTGATGTAGGAATTAATTCCTGGATGTATGTATTAAAAAGGAATATATTTAGCATGGTATTTGAAAAAAAAAAAACTTACTCATCAGTCATAACTGCGTAGTTCATTTCTCTGTTCTGATTCACTTCTTACAGTAATCATAGAACAGAGGCCGAGACCTCGAGATGAGGAGGAGCTGTTTTGTCTATGACTGTTAAAAACAGCACTCTAGATATTTCATCATTTCAAGAAAACTTTTGTACGGTATTGTCACTCGGTCCAGGAAAAATTTGCAACATGTGTGTGATGACATATATAAGTCTTGGCTTACGTAAATTTGATTTTATGTTGCATTCAATTTCATACTCATTTCATGCTCAACTGGAGGTAGCGCTTGAAGCATCTGGATCCTAACTGAAGCAGATGATTCAAAACTTAATATGAAGCAATCATTTTCTGATTTCATAACCTTGATAAAGAGTCATGTTTTTCTTTTAATGTAATGTCTTCCACGAGATAGTGTTGAATTCTTGTATTTCTGGCTGTAGACACCGGGTGCTGCTGAGGCATCCATCAGAAATCTGCCTCCCTCCGCCATCGGGGACCCAAGTAACTTGGACGCCATGGGTCTTCTGGCGGCTAACAAGGGCAGACCAATGCAAGGCATTGTTGAACAAGTTCGTGATGGCAGTACTGTACGTGTGTATTTACTGCCAGACTTTAAGTTTGTCCAAGTCTTTGTTGCAGGAATTCAGGTATGTGCATTTCCTTGTTACAAGGATTGAACCTGCAATTAAGTTTTTTTTCCCTTGCTCTTGGGTACGAACATTTTTATGTAATATTTATAAATATATGTTATTTTCTTTTGCTCAAATTAGTCCCCATCAATGGGTAGAAGAGCAGCAGCAGAAACTGTGGCTGAAACAGAGATCACATCTGAAGAAACAAATGGTGATGTCTCTGAACCGCGTGCGCCTTTAACATCTGCACAGAGACTTGCAGCCTCAACAACAGCTGCTGAAGTTGCCCCTGATCCATTTGGTATGGAGGCCAAACATTTTACAGAGCTTCGTGTTTTGAATAGAGAGGTAAATCAAATGATGCATTGTGATTTATAATATAGCCATGAATGTTTTTAGTATAAGCTAACTTTGAGTTTTGGTTTGTAGGTTCGAATTGTCCTCGAAGGTGTTGATAAATTCAGCAATTTGATTGGTTCAGTATATTATCCACAAGGGGATACAGTGAATGACCTGTCAATAGAACTTGTTGAGAATGTAAGTGCGATAAGTATTGTTGCTTTTATGACAGCGACTGTTGCTGTTAGCTGATATCGGTGATGGGTATGGTTTAAAATCTATAACCCCTGAAACATATTGTATTACTTAGAGAATTGGCATTTTTAGCTTTTGCTTACATTAAGCAAGAATCAATATCTACATATGTATAAGGATTCTGAATTTCTCTGTGTCTGCCTCCACTTTTCTCAATGTAGGGTTTAGCTAAATTTGTTGAATGGAGTGCAAACATGATGGAAGAAGATGCCAAGCGTCGGTTGAAGGCTGCAGAGCTTGAGGCCAAGAAAAGCCGCCTGCAAATCTGGACAAATTATGTACCGCCAGCAACAAACTCGAAGGCAATTCATGACCAGAATTTCACTGGAAAGGTTGTGATTTCTCAAGTTCTTGATGTGATTTTGGCCCCTTTGTTTGAATATTGTCTCAAATGAGTTTGGCTATTTTTCAGGTGGTGGAGGTTGTAAGTGGTGACTGCATCATCGTAGCTGATGATTCTGTGCCGTTTGGCAGTCCTTTGGCAGAGAGGAGAGTAAATCTTTCAAGCATTAGGTGTCCAAAAATAGGTAATCCTCGCAGAGATGAAAAACCTGCTCCCTATGCCCGCGAAGCCAAAGAGTTCTTGAGAACACGCCTTATTGGCCGACAAGTATGAAGCTGTAGCTGCTTTACTTAACCTTGATAATAATAATTATTATTATGTTAAGATGTTAATCTTATTTATTTCTCAGGTAAGTGTCCAAATGGAGTATTCCAGGAAGGTCACAATGGGAGATGGACCTACAGTTGCAACTGGGCCTGGAGACTCGAGAGTGATGGATTTTGGTTCAGTCTTCCTCTCTTCAGCTACCAAGGGTGATGAAGATGAGGCTTCACCGGCACTGTCAACTGCTGGTGCTCAGCAAGGGATTAATGTGGCTGAGCTTGTAGTTTCCCGTGGCTTTGGCACTGTAATTAGACATAGGGACTTTGAAGAGAGATCAAACTTTTATGATGCCCTTCTTGCTGCTGAATCACGAGCTGTTTCTGGGAAGAAAGGGATTCATTCTGCCAAGGATCCTCCGGTCATGCATATAACAGACCTTACAACAGTTAGTACAGCAACCCTTTTTGCATACTTACTCCATTCTGTGAGGTCCATTTTATTTAGCAAATATGCTTCTTTTTAGGCATCAGTCAAGAAAGCCAGGGATTTCTTGCCATTTCTGCATCGGAGTAGGAGGAGTTCTGCTGTGGTGGAGTATGTCCTCAGTGGTCATCGTTTCAAACTGTTGATTCCTAGGGAAACATGCAGCATTGCCTTCTCATTTTCTGGTGTTAGATGCCCTGGCCGTGATGAACCTTATTCTGATGAAGCAATTGCATTTATGAGACGAAAGATAATGCAGAGAGATGTTGAGGTACTGATCTTAGCCTTTAACCATGTCATTTTACAGTTGGATTATTTTCCTTTCTTTGATCAGTTCATCTTCAATTCAGATTGAAGTGGAAACTGTTGATAGGACTGGAACATTCTTGGGATCCTTGTGGGAGTCGAGGACTAATGTGGCAGTGACTCTTCTTGAAGCTGGCCTTGCAAAGCTGCAAACCTCCTTTGGTACTGACAGAATCCCTGATGCTCATCTTCTTGAACAAGCGGAGAAATCTGCCAAAAGACAGAAGCTGAAAGTAAGAAGCAAGGATCTGTGATTTTCTGGCGTATGTTTGTCTACAAGATTTCCATCTTATTTTGATAATGATTTTTCCTTCTCTCTTCAGATTTGGGAGAATTATGTTGAAGGGGAGGAAGTTTCTAATGGTTCAGTTGTTGAAAGCAAACAGAAAGAAGTGCTAAAGGTTGTTGTCTCTTAAATATGATCGGAGAGTGCTGCTTTCAAGTAATGTTTCTTGCTTACATATGGTATTCTTCTGCAGGTAGTAGTTACGGAAGTCCTGGGCGGTGGAAAATTTTATGTCCAGACAGTTGGGGATCAGAAAGTTGCATCTATTCAGAAGCAGTTGGCATCCCTGAATCTACAAGATGCTCCCGTTATAGCTGCTTTCAATCCTAAGAAGGGTGACATAGTCCTTGCTCAGTTTAGTGCAGATAATTCATGGAACCGAGCAATGGTGAGGCTCATTTTTGTTGTTTGTTTCATGCAAATCTGGTTTTGTATGCTCTAATGATTTTCACCCTGGCTACTACGGGTATCTTCATGAATTCCCTGATATTTGTTACTTGTGTATTATGTAATAATTTGTCAAGCTGGGATGTTAAGTTTTGCATGTCTTCATGATGTGCTCTACGCACTCCTTGCTCTTTTATAAAATTGGTTCCATCCATGTAAAATTTAGCATATCATGCATGTGTTAGTGGTCTAAAAGAGCTTTTGCAATCTGATATGTAGATTGTGAATGCACCTCGTGGCACTGTTGAGTCCATGAAAGACAAGTTTGAAGTCTTCTACATTGACTACGGAAACCAGGAGGAGGTTCCATACAGTAGGTTACGGCCTCTTGACCCTTCAGTCTCATCTTCCCCAGGTCTCGCCCAGCTGTGCAGCCTGGCTTATATCAAAGTGCCAGACTTGGAAGAGGATTGTGGTCCTGAAGCGGCTGAGTATCTGAGTGCTCACACATTGAGCACTTCAAAAGAGTTCCGAGCGAAGGTGGAGGAGAGGGATCTTTCCGGAGGGAAAGTTAAAGGCCAAGGAACTGGGCCCATAACTGTAGTAACTCTTGTTGCTGTGGATGCAGAGATTAGCATAAATGCTGCCATGGTTCAGGTACGAGTTATGTTACTTCTATGTCGTGTTATGCTAGTATAGACTAGCATCATTTTGGGCATAACATTTTTACTATAGCTTGTGAATATCTACCTATGAATCTAATAATTCTTTTTTAAGTAAAACCTACAATTTAAAGATATCTGATTTGTTATGTAGAGTTCGTTCCAGAGTTAAGCCCTGATGTGAATTTGTTTTTTTTTTTTTAAATATTTCAAAGCTTAGTATAATTTAATTTCACTCACAAATAATCATAAATTGCAATCAAGGTTGCGAATACCATACTGCTAGTAGTTCACATCATTTTTGGTATTTTTATTGTATAGTATCTGTACCTTCGTACAAATATCCAGCACAGTACAGTTTTTTGTCAAATACAGCTGGTACAATATGGTAAACATAACACTGTTGTGACCTACACTATTTTATGGTTCCAACATGATTTCCATTCGTAATCATTTCGTTGTTTGATTATATTATTTATAATACGACTTCCTTTTTGTTTTCTTGTTTTATATGTTGTTTGATAATGAGTTTTGCTGATACTTTCCAGGAGGGACTTGCTAGGATTGAGAAGAGGGGAAAGTGGGACCCTAAGGAAAGGCAGGTAGCCCTTGATAATTTAGAGAAGTTCCAGGATGAAGCAAGGTCTGCTAGAATTGGGATGTGGGTGTACGGAGACATCCAGTCTGATGATGAGGACATGGCCCCTCCAGCGTCTAGAAAGGCCACCGGTGGTCGCCGATAAATTAACCATTTTGCTACACGAGGTTAAATTAAGAACAATCAGAACTGTAGTGGTCTTCAGATGAGCTTTTTTCAAGTTATAGTAGGCGTGATGATCATTAACAAAAGAGGTGTTGAAGCGTGAGTTCTTCAGTTGCCTTTTGTTTTTCTCCATCAATCTTTTCCCAATTAGGCGAGGAACATTTTTTTTTCAACACATACTTGGTCACAATAAGGTGAACTTCTGCCCAACGGCTCCAGTTCTGAGATGTAGAGTTATGATAAAAAACACTTCTTCTTTTTTTCTCATTTGACGGAATTGGCTTCCCTCTGCTTATTTTTATCCATGAGCAATTAGCCCCAAAAGCTTATCTATAAGATGCATGTGGTTAAGTAATGCTTAGGACAACAAATGGCTTCCACCCAGAGATGTGTAAAGAAGTAAGATTTAGTTGAATTTTTATTTTATTTTTCAGTTTAGTTTTGGCATATTTTTATATCATGTGAAAATTATAAAAAGTTCTTTTGTTCAGTTTAATTTTATTATTAAATTAACAAATATTATTCAATTGTTTAATATTAACTATGAGTTTAGTTAAATATGCATATGAGTAAAAAATTCTTTAGCATTCCATTTGTGCACAATATTTGTTAATAAATTGACTTTTGATAAAATATATAGTAATTTACAAATAAATTTTAGTCATGATATTAGATTTAAACGTAAAATATTTATATAGTTTATTGTTAAATTTTATATAAAGTAATATTATTTTAGATGTTAATATTAAAGGTTAATTTATAAATTATAATAAATTTGTAGTATTATTAAAATTAAACGGTCTTTCGAGTTCCTCGTTCATAAGAGCTTTGGCTCAGTTCCTCTCTCACAAGTTCTTTGCAGGCGAGAGTAAACCACCGCCGGCCAATTTAATTCCGTTGTGTGCTTCTAAACACTAACTGCATTTTCATTTATCAGAAATCTAATTTTATTTTAATTAACTTATCCATTGATCAGTTAAACATCAATCGAAAATAGAATTAGAGGCGTAGTGATAATGCACATATGGCTCAAAACTTCTCCGTGTCTTCTTAATCACGGAACATATCTCCTGTTCCGATTATAGTATTTTTATCATGTTTCATTAAATCCTATTTAAACATTTACGTAGATCCTACATAAATATATGGATGAGATTTAATATAACATGATTGAAATAGAATAATTAGACTAGAAGATTTGACGTGCGGATCATAGCCTTACGGTATCTTTCCAATTACCAAATAATAGAATCCTAATAAAATGTCATTATCTGCAGAAAGTTTTTCCCTTTCCTCCTGCCATTGCCGAATGCCCAACAACACCATCATATGCTCCTCGCTCTTTCTCACACCGTTGCAGCCCTTCACCACCATTTAACAATGCCACTCTACCGAATCTCAGCTCCCATCCCAGTCAAGTAAATAAACACCGATTTAATATGTGGGTGGTTGTAGGAAAATGTAGCAGCGTATTTCGGGAAACTAGTTTTTAACGGTAAGAACCTGTGGGGGCAGTGAGTTCTTTGATCAAGTTAAAGAGAGTTGGCAGACAGACCCTCTGTAACTCGGAAACGAATTCAGCTGTTAAGAGCAATCGGGCTTACGAGAAAAAGGTAGATCCGATTGAGATGTAACCAAATGAAATATAGCTAAATCCTATCATATAAAGTCCCATCTAGATGCGTGTAGTCCAATTCCAACTGTCATTTAATTGATTAGTACAATATAATGCTTGTAATAATCCTGCGTGAAAAGGCTGAATCTTTACCATGCAAAAATGTAAACATAACTTGGATATAAAATCGGTGACAAAAATCCTTTGCAACAGTTAGCATATGTTTCTTCTTCACTGGAAAGAAAAAACTAAGAAGAACCGAACTCAAAAATTATCAATGTCCGTCGATTCCATGAGCAAATTTCCGAAGGTATAATTCCAACACTACATCTACTTGATGACGCTTTCAGGCCACAATATATCCTCAGAGGCAACAAAATTGATTAAAGAAACCAAATTTATCCTTGATCCTTCCACGTAAAAAATTCCAAGTAAAATGAGTTTAGGCAAAAACTAAGCAGAAAGGACACGGCCTGATGATAGATAAATGCCATTTACACTCTTCATACATTCCTCATGATCAAAAACAAGGCCAAAAAGGAGGAATAGCCAAGAGTCCAACTAGGGAAAACAACTAAGCACATGTTTTACCAAGAGTTTATATCTGACAGCCCCAAGTCTAACCAATATCACGTCTTCAGTTTTCACGTCTTTGTGATCTCTTCTTAGGGGCAGTTGTAGTAGTTTCCTTGTCGTCTTCTTCTGCTTTCTCTCCGCTGCTGCTCTCCTCGTTGTTGGAAGTCTCAGCAGCTGGCGTAGGTCTTGGTTCTACCCTCGCCTACGTAACATAGTTATAGACACAATGAGACGAGTTCTGACCACATAGAAGCTCAAGAAAACTACGAAATAAATGCAAGGAAAAAAAAAGTAAACATGCTGAGAATGAGAAGATTGCACTAGACACTTACCACCGGCTTTTTGCCGCCAAAAATTATTTTTAACAAAATAGTGAAGATGACAACCACAATGGAGATGAGAATGCCAATTGTGAGGTTTGGTTGTTTCTCTGCCTTCTCAATGACATCCTACATCATTAAGTTCATATATCAGGGTCTATTCATACCACAAATGTCAGAAAATATTAGACTTACAAGAATCTTCTGTCTGTGCCCGCTTAGGAAAGGAATCTCTGCAACCTGATATAAGAGGTTAAACACCTTCTTCTGCAGAATTGACATCAAGAGTCAGACAATGAAACACAAGGTCAAAACCCAAAGGGCATGGAGACTGGACAGTTCGATACCTGGAAGCCAGCAAGTCCATCTGTGCTAGAATCTGCCTCCTCAGCCTTCTGTTTCTCCTTCTCGACCTCAAACTTAGGCTTCCATTTTGTATCCCTGTATGTTACTGCAATTTTCTCATCCTTAGCTATCAAGATATTGTCAAACAAGATACCGTCTTGCATGGTCCAGATTTCAATCCCAATAGCAGCAATGGGCTCAAAGTCAGGTGTATCCAGCTCAAAGTAGTCGGGATTCGGAATCTCCCGAGGCTTCCAAATACCCTTATAAGCTGGGTTATCAATAAGTGGAGCACTCCATTTTCCCTTGTAGGCAGGATTTCTCTTTGTTGGCCTCTTCCATTCACCACAGCCAGGAGCAGTTGCACACTTCGGGTTCTCAATCTTTGGTGCTTCCCATTCACCATCTTCCTCATCATCCCAATCTTCAGGTTTGGCAGCATCAGGATCATCAACCTCCTCGGGCTCATCATCCATCCATCCTTCTGGTTTCACAGCATCCTCGTCTTCAATTTCCATAGGGGCATCCTCATCCCAATCTTCTGGCTTCTTTGCATCAGGGTCAGGAATTTTGGCTCTTTCATCCCAGTCCTCAGGTTTCTTATCATCTGGGTCAGGGATGGTCTTAGCAGGAATAAGAGGAGGCTCAAAATCTTCAGAAGAAAGGAAATTCGCCTTCTTTTTCTCCTCCCCATCAATCAAAATCCTAAGCTCATTGTCAGGTTTCAGAATGGCAGTGTAAACATGAGAAAGCTTGTCTGAAGGGACAGAAGGTGGGTATTTGAGGTGGTGCTCAACGTACTCCCCACTCTTTGGGTTCTTATGCTTCAAGATGAAATGAACCTTGTTAGTGACTCCACATTTGTCGGGACCAAACATAATTGAATAAGGAGATTCATTGTCAAACTCCTTTGCTATCCAACCAGCGTCTTGCGGCCTAAGATACTTCAGATAAGCACCACCACATTCAAGCCCATTTTGAAGTCTAGTCTCAAATTGGAGAACAATAGTTTCATCCTTTAGCTTAACTGGTTCATCAAGCTCCTTCACTATGGCATACTTCCTAGCCTTCTCACTCACAAGAAGTCCATAATCATCATGTCCCTCACTCTTTGAGTGCTTCCACACACCTACTCCAAAATGAAAATACCAAATAAATACAAAACAGTTGTATTATCATACAAAGTAATGTATTAGGAAACATTGTCGAAAAGGCCAAATCGGGTACACGTCATTTACAGCATGCAGTATATAAGAGGTTAAAATTCTTAAACATTATTTTTTCAAATGCTCCATCATTCTCATTCCCGTTCCTTTCATGTCCATTATAATTCAAAAAATTATGAAATCCTTCTTTTGCCCCTAGCGAGATTCATTAAATAACTATCAACGGATCAAAGTCTAGCGTGTTTCCACTCTTAATTGGACAAAGTTACAAAGTCTTTATGGTTAGTCAACCCGCAACCTAAAACAAAACACATGCCACATGTGTTATTGACCATCTACCTAAAACAATTCCCATCGATTACACCACATATGATTCATAATTGTTTAACAACAGTCACTAGAACTCCAACAGCTAAAGAACTGCACAAAAACTCAAAAAAATTAAGCAACATCGTTCAGCTTTAAATGAGATCCGAAGCAAATTACCATACCTTGATAGTCATCCTTTTCGGAAACAACCCATCGGCCGTCAAACGACTCGTCGAACGATTCGTAAAAGACCTACACAAACCAGATCGACAGCTCTCATTATTAAATCCCCCCACACAAAAACTCTCACACACAATTTCCACACGCAGATCCACTGAAATCTGTTACTCACCTCGTCGTCGTCGGAGGCGCGAAGCTGATAGAATGAGACAGAAGCTATCAGAAAAACAATAGCCAATCTGAGAGAGATGCGTTTTGTTTCTCCCATATTTCTCCCAATCTCAAAACCCTAGCTCTGAGGCAATGAAATGATTGATCTAATCTCAGTATAGTAGCATAAGGAAGCTATAGAGCTCTGAGAACTTAATAGGAACATAAACCTAAGTGGTGCATTTATATAGTAATTAATGGTCGTTGCTTAGATCTTGAAGGCCCTGTAACTCTGTAAGGTCGACATGTCTTCTCCAATCAAAACATATGACACGTTTATGGGACCAATAAGTAGACGCCACGTGGAAAATGCAGTCACGGACTTAAATGTGGCTTTTCGGGATTGGCAGTTGAAACCACTGGTTTCGTGGCCCAATTATGCACTGGGCGTCTATTGTCATGTTTATAGCCCGTTGGAGTTAATTATATATATATATTTTTATTTTTTTTTGATCAAATGCATTAAAACTTTATTCTTACGAATCAACATTACATATACCCATTGCATCAGCTGCTAAATATGACTTGATATCAGGTGGGGCAACTGCTAACTCTACTATTCCCAACGGTTTATTAATAGCTAACCTGGCTAATTTATCAGCAAGTTTATTAGCTTCCCGGAAGACATGGTTGAAGGAAACACTGTCAAAGTTCTCTAACAACTCATGGCACTGGCGAACCACCGAGTTAATACGTCTATCCCCCAACGAATGTGCTATTAGTTGGATTGCCTTTATGCTGTCGCTCTCTACACAGACCTTTTTGAAACCTTTCTTAACGCAAAGTTGCAGCCCATTTAATATGCTGATAATTTCAATATCCAAAACACTGCAAACTTTAACCGTATGAAGACAACCCCCTAACCAGTGACCTTTCTCATCTCGAATTACCCCTCCTGCACCTGCAAATAAGTGTGGAGATCTAAAGGCTCCATCGCAATTCAACTTGACACTACCAAGTAATGGTGGAATCCAGCGGACCCATCGATCCTCACGGCTTCCTTTGAATCCTGCAATCTGTCCTATAACCTCTTGTGCAAAATAAAATTCTGTGGCTTGCTTCACCACAGCTGCTTCCAAATTAAACGGAAGAGTCTGTTCGTCTCCAAAAATCTTCTGATTCCTCCATCTCCACACCAACCAAATAGTTGTCCCGAACAATAGAGGCCACGTTATCGAGTCAGTCTCTTGGCCACCTGTTTTGCTCAAATTCGTCAACAGCCATGTCTCCAGCGGTTGCGAAAAGAAGGCAACTTGTTGATTCCGAGGAACCAAACTTGACCAAATTCGGCGTGGAATGATACAATCACGTACAGCATGCATTACAGTCTCATCTCCTTGGTGGCAACAAGAACACACCGGATTCGAAACAATCCTTCTTCTAAAGCAAACTACTCGGGTGGATAATCTATTCTTTGCAATTAACCACATCATTGTACGAATTCTTTCTGGGCCTTTCCAATTCCAAATCTCCTTCCATATACTTCGTCCTTCACCTTCAAATTCATCTTCAATTAATCCATAGGAGCTGGCCACTGTAAATTGTCCACTGGCTGTCCTATTCCAAGCAATAACATCTCTCGTATCCTCCCCTTGATTAATATGGATCTGTGCTAACTTGTTACATACGTAGGTTGGTAGTAAGGGTCTGATGTTAGACCACTTCCAAGAGCCGTCTTGATTCAAATAGTCCGCTACCATCTTTCGGTTCAGCTCCTCATCAAGCTCCGCACTAGCGTGGCCTACCAGAGGTCCAAGTTCCTCTAACCAGTTGTCTTTCCAAAATAAAACGCGTTTCCCATTACCCACTACCCATCTGACTGATCCTAATATCATCGGCCATACATGACAAATGGCCTTCCAAGCATTAGAGCAATTCAGTTTCAAACTCACTGCTTGCTGTAGATCGTTGTCCCATCCATATTTTCCTTTAAGGACTCTAACCCAAAGAGCAGAATCGTCAGTAAGGAAACGCCAAGCCAGTTTCATAACCATTGCTAAGTTACGAGAAGTGGCCTGTCTCAATCTGAGCCCACCATCTTCTTTAGTCTGACATATCTCATTCCAGCCCACTAGATGAAGTTTGCGATGCCCTTCAGTCGATCCCCAAATAAAACTGCGAATTGTTTTATCTAGCTCATTAAGGATTGAAGCCGGCAGAATACTTGTCTGCATGTTGAATATTGGTAACGTAGTTAACACCGATCTCGCAAGAGTGACTCTACCTGCAAATGATAGTTGTCGAGCCTTCCAGGAAGACAGTCTCGCTTTTGTCCTTTCAATAAGTGGTTGGAAATGTAATTTGGAACGACGCCCATGAATTATCGGAGCTCCAAGATACTTCCCAAGATTAGAGGAAACAGTAAAACCCAACAACCTACTTATATTAGATGCCAATCCCTCTGGTACATTCCCTGAAAAATGTATTACAGACTTACTCGGACTAACTTTTTGTCCTGAACTTTCACAAAACCGTTGCAGTACCAAGGAGATCATACTTGCTTGCTCAAGGGAAGCTTCGGCAAATAGAAATATATCATCTGCGAAGAACAAATGGGTTAGATCCGGACCTCTTCTACCCAACCGAATCGCCTTCCATTGTTTAGTAGCAACTACGTCTTTAATTAGATGAGATAGCCTTTCCATACAAAGCACAAACAAGTATGGAGATAATGAGTCCCCCTGTCTAATACCTCGAGATGGCTGAAATTTGTCTGTTAATTCTCCATTCCAAACCACTTGCATGGACATCGAATCAATACATTTCCTGATTCTCTCAATGAAGAGCTCATCAAACTTAGCCAGCCGTAGAGTTTCAATTATAAATGGCCAGTTTAGCCTATCATAGGCTTTCTCAAGGTCCAGCTTGATAGCCATCCATCCTACTCGACCTTTCTTCTTCTTCATAGAGTGTATCACCTCCTGGACAATTACAATATTGTCCGTAATTTGTCTACCTGGTACAAAACTAGATTGAGTTCCTGAGATCAGCCCAGGCATGAAGTTCCGCATACATCTCGCCAAACATTTTGTGATGACTTTGTACAGTACATTGCATAAGCTAATTGGCCGGAAATGTGTTAGCTTCTCAGGATGAGTAACCTTTGGGATCAGCACTAGAAGTGTGGTATTCAAGTATGGATCCAAAACTCCCTCCACAATAAATTGCATGACCAAATCATAAACAACGTTCCCCACAATATGCCACTTACTCTGGAAGAATACTGGTTGGAGTCCATCAATGCCCGGTGCTTTAAACTTCCCCATTGACCATATACTTTCCTTCACCTCCTCTTTAGTGATTTGTTGTAGCAACTGGCCAGCTGATGTACACCCCATTTCTGGGAACGTGTTCATTGTAATTAAAGGAACATGGTTCAGTTGCTCCTCTGTATACAATTTTGTGAAAAACGATACCGCCATCTGTTTCAACTTGATCTGATCGTGAATCCATACGCCTTGTTCAGTGCACAGTGATTCAACCTTATTACGTCGTCGACGAATAATAGTGGATAAGTGGAAGAACCTAGTATTACGGTCCCCTTGGTGAATCCAATTGACACGTGACTTCTGGAGCCATAGCAGTTCCTCTTGTGCTAAAGTTAATTCATACTCTTTCCTTAAATCATTCTCCCTTTGAACCAAATGCTCTGATGAGTTTGTGGCCATCTGTCGTTCAACATTTTTCAGGTTAGCTAACAGTTTCCTTTTACGAAGGAATATATTTCCGAACGTCAACTTGTTCCAGTCATGGATAGTGTTAATGAACCTGTCATATCCCCTCATCCAATCAACATCGGTTGTCCACTTCTCCCGTACAAAGGCTTCAAAGCTTGGATGGCTTAACCATGCAGCCTGGAATCTGAAAGGTCTAATAATATGGGAGCTTAAAATCGTCATCTCTGCTACTACTAATAATGGTCGATGGTCTGACCGTATTCGTGGTAGATGACGTACTACCGCATTAGGAAACAGTAGTCGCCAGTGATTATTGCACAGAGCCCTGTCCAGTCGTTCAGCCATGAGACCTCTAAACCAAGTAAATTTAGGACCAGTAAATCCCATATCTATCAGGCCACAATCATGAATAACTGATTCCAACTCTCGACCCTTATTGCTATTAAACTGCGCTCCGCCTCTCTTATCATCTGCATGCAACAGCGTATTAAAATCACCAACTAATAACCAAGGTTCTCTCGGAGAAATAATCAGTCTTCGCAGATAAGTCCAGAGCTCCTTTCGCAATGATGGGTTCGGGCTACCATATACAGCCGTACCAACACCTCGCCTTCCTCGTACAGTCCACTCGTAATGAATAAATTGTCTTCCTGATTCAAGCACTCGGATCTGACAATTCTGATCATGCCAAAGGAGCCAAATGCCACCAGAGAATCCTCTGGCATCCACCCTAAACGAGTTCGCCCATCCTAGCTTCGCCACTACGCTATCAGCTCTTTCCCCATGAATTTTGGGTTCGATGATAATACAAAGGTCCGGCTTATGCTCTCGCTTCATCTCTTTCATTACCCTGAAAAAGTTGGGGTTCCCTGCCCCTTGACAATTCCAAGATAACACTATCATTAATTATGACAATGAGTGAATGTTATAACATAACTGCATCAAACAGCAGATCGGAGGTTCTCTTCTACAGGCTCTTGTACGCGTACTTCATCACTAGACATCACCATAACATCTGATGGGTTATCTAGTAATTGCGGTACCTGCATGGTCAAGCCATCATTGACACTCGCTTCCATAGGGTCCATGCCTTCGTGACGTGATCTCTTGTTAGCCACACTGATCAGCTTCATCTTTCCACTCGCATACTGCTGCGCGGGCATTACTGACTGAAGCGACGAAACTGTTAAGGTGTTTCCAATGTTGGCTAGTGGGCGGGCCAATCTCCCATCCTTATTCTCTATGAAACCTTGGTTAAATAAGTTGTGATCGTTATTTGCCTCTCCGGGCCTAGCTAGGACTATATTTGTCTCCGTTTGATTGATCGGTCTAACATTCCGCCCATTCTGGCGTGGTCGACCCAATGTTCTATTTCCCTGGCCCATCTTTGTTTTAATATTCCTAATGTGCCCTCCATTTATCTTCTCGCCCGTCCCTGTAAATATGCCAATCTGGTTGACGAGATCTTCATTCCTAGTATTCCCCAAATTTGGCTCGTCATTAATTCCCTGTAGGATATCAAAGCGAGATCCCGATCCAGGATTATTCCTTTGATCTCGATCTCCAACAGTATCTTTTTTCATTTCTTTGAGCATTAATTTGGGCGTTCTTCGCGGTCGACGTGGAGCGTGAATCCAGGGACCAAATTCTGACTCCGACGAAACCTCCGGTTGTAAGTTGCCTTCCGAGCACTGCTGAATTGGGTTCTTCCCTCTGCTGGATTGATCGCCATTAACATTGTTCTGAGGTACGTCCCTTTTATCTCCATATGGGCATGCCAGCTGACCATGGCCGAGTCTTCCACAACCATAACAAACCTGTGGCATATTCTCATATTCAACTCTTTGCCATAACTGGTTGAAACGGATTCTGGCCAGCAATGGTTCTGCCAAATCTATCTCCACTGCAACTCGTGCAAATCTCCCCCGCTGAGAGTGCAGTGTTGGAATATCAATTTTGAGTGTACGACCGACCATGTTACCCAATCCTGTCAAGATGGCCGGGTGGTAATACTGCACTGGTAATTCCGGGAATCTAATCCAACTTCTTACTTTGGACACGACTGCTGAATCCGCCCTGAAGCCTGGATACCATCGTTGTACCGTCAAGTAATGCCCAACTACTACCCACGGTCCGCCCAACAAAACATACTCCATATCTTGGATATCTTGGAGTTTAACCAAGAAGAAGCCGTTATCCACATCAATGATTTTCGGTTCAGCAGATAATTTCCATAAACCTTTTAATTTAGAACACATCAAAGCATAAGAAATATTCCTTCCCAGTAGTTTCACTATTACCGTGTTCTTCCATTCCTCGTTAATGCGGGCTTCAAACTCATCAGAGATCACCATATAAGGACCTCTCTCATCACGATCAATCACTATATCCCCTTCCCCTACAGCCACAGGTATTTGGTTGGTGGTGGTGTTACGCATCACACTATCTCTATACGAAGACCTAGTTGGAGATTCAAGGGATTTCTCCTCCGCCGCTTCTTCTGGTGCAAAATGGCTACCCTTCTCTTTATCACGGAACTTAACTCTCCCTGTTGTCGCCAACCCATCCTCGGTATCCATCTCATGATCCGATGAAGCTGTCCCTGATGCAGTAATCGTCATCTTTCCAGCTCTTATACTAATTATATATATATTTACACTGTAAAATCATGAATTCATGGCTGCTTTGTCCTTCGAACAACAGTCGTGGTTGGTTATCAGCTTTTCAGCTGTTTGACTTAAATTAGTCGTTTTAACTATATTAATAAGTTCTTTGTTAGTTTGATTAAAAATTGATTAGGTTAGTAGATTCAATTTAATTAGCTAATTTTTTATGAGTTGCTTTACTGCAGCTTTTGAAGATAACTGATTGATTTATGTCAATATTATCTATGTTACTTTGCTCTCTGCTCCCCCGATCTTTTCCATCTTCTTCTCTTTCTTATTCTTTAGTGACGGAGAAGCGAATGCTTTCATTTTTTCTTCGGTGGGAGGTGTTGTTGATGAGGATCTCAAGGACGCTTATAGTGGAGCCTTTCAATTCTGAAGACTCTACCATTTTATCATTTCTGTACTTTCTTTATCTCTCTTCTCAAGACCTTGTCACTGTGTCACTACTTTTTTTTTCAAATTATAGTGAGGTTTTTTTTATTGCTTTGGTGCTATCGGAATCCTTTCATTTTGAGGATTTTTTATGGTGGTCTGTTGTGTTTCTGTGTTTGTTGAAGCATTATTTGTTCATTTTCTTACTTTTTCCCTTTCTTTTGGATATGTTCTCTTCAAATATTATTCGAGAGTGTGATCTAGTCACTCAATTGATACTAAATATGAATTTATAATTAAGTTAAATAGTAATTTCTCTATTAAAATTAGAAGGTGATAATCGAAAAAGATAATATTGTCCTTTTTAATTTTAATGCTTCTTGGTTTTCATTGTAGGTAAAGTGAAAGCATATGTCTTTCTCATTTGCATATCCCTTTGGAATGTAGGAAGGATGCCCAACATTACTTGCTAAACTCATTCTTCATTTTTCCCCTTTGTTGTTCCTATCATTTGGCTTTGGTGAAGAGATTCATAACGATTCTTTTGATGATGCACATGCAAATTTAGCATCAACGACTTTTATTTCATCACCTTCCGGTGATCCTAAATCTATTTAGCCCGAAATTGTAACCATGTCGGTTGGTGGGGTTTCCATAAGTCCGTCAAGAATCCTAAGTGATGCTTCAGAAATATTGGCCCTCTTGAGAATTGCGAGGGCAGGTTATAGACTCTCATCCATATATCATTGCTAGGTATGCACGATTATTTTTAAATAAAACGAAAATTTAACAGTTCTATTTCTGGACGCAATTTAACTAAGTTTGGTGGTGTAGGATGCACTAGATGTTTATAGGAAACTGCCACCAAAGCATTATGATACAAGTTGGGTGCTTCTGCTTTCTCAAGTAATATCATTTTCTTAATGTTGTTGTCTTATTTTCTAGTATGCATTTGTGTTTATCTCCAGATTTTGATTGTCATTCACTTGAATAATATCATACAGAAAATTACTTGTTGTTGTATAGTCCATTCTAGCATATTATGCTCCCTCATTTCTAATTGAATTATTTACTTCCACAAATTTCTAGAAATGAAGTGAGGGATTTGTTACTGAAATTCAAAAACTACCATCACCATGTTACAATTGCATTCTCCATGTTTTATTCTTTGCTTGACATTTAACTATACCCATCCTGATATTGTCCTCTTCAAAGACTTCTTGTTAACTTTTTTTTTTTCCAAAGCTTAGGTTTTTGGAAATTTTCTTGTAAATGTTGCTCTATCTGAATCATTTGACCACATTTATTGCCTCATGGAGATTAAGAGGTTCTGTTATTTCTTAATTACCCATTTTAATACCCTTTTCTTATTTAGGAGTTTATATGGTTATGTTATATCAGAATAATTTATGAACAGGCATATGTTATGGCTCCTGCTTATTCTTCTTTTTCACCCTCTCTTTCATTAAATTATTTGTAATTCGTATGCACACCTAGATTGTTGTGATACCATATTTTCATAATCACTAGCATATTATGTATTGGTTAACATGTTGCTTGGTATACCAAATTTCAGGTTGGAAAAGCATATTTTGAAATGTTAGATTATTTAGAAGCTGATCAGGCCTTCGGTCTTGGCCGTCAATTTTCACCTTACAGTTTAGAAACATTGGATATATATTCAACAATTTTTTATGTGCGTATTCTTAATCCACAGAGGTTATGCTACAATGTTTGTGTTGTCTTGTTTCACAAGTTTGTGCAATATAGAGCAATAGAATTACTATAATTGTAAAGTTCTTATGCTATATTGCTTGTTGGCTTGACCTAAAACAATTTTGGATAGTTTGGTTATCTTGGTTTTGAGTCGGACATATTTTGCAATTATATTATGTGGTGACA